>JAEHOE010000265.1:0-63206 GCA_016858145.1 Edaphochlamys debaryana | reverse complement strand
AGTGGGGGTGGAATTGAGAGCCGGGAAGGGCAGGGCGAGCAGAGGCCCGGCTCAATATGGTGTATATGCTATATACTGATGGGCAGTTCGGATTCTGCGCTCATCTGAAGCCGTACCGGCGCGCGCGGGCCGAGGAGGATTGTATTCCAGCATGTTCGCAAAGCTGGCATCCCATCGCTGCCGCCAGGCTGCCACGCTCACCGCCGGCCCCCTCTTCCCCGGAACACGACCCACACCCCTATGCTAACGGCTGAACGGGTGGGGGCCCGGGGGGTTGGGGTTCCCCGGTGCCTCAAAGTCGGCCAGCTCTCCCAAGGCGGCACACTTCGGTGGGGCCCGACGGGCGTCCCACACGTGCGACGCCCCCTCGCAAGCGCGCCCCAGATAGACGAAGAAGCAGCCAAACGGCAAGGGGTGAGGGGCTGGGCGGGCGCAAGGCATTGGGGGGGGGAGTGGGGAGGGGGGGGGGAAGGCAGGCGGCAGGCAGCCTGGGGAGGCCCTGCGCCAGCGGCCCACGGCCATTCTGACCCAATGCCTCGGGTGGACGAGCAGCTCAGGATCTCTGTCGTGTGGGCTTGCGGCGGGCTAAGCCTTGGTTCTCTGGAAAGCGGCTGGCAAACGCTATTGCCTGAGCAAACCTGGCTGTGCAGGCGCTAAGAGACCATTTTACCCTATGGGTCTCGCTGTACGGCGATGCCGTCAGCTTCTGCTCCAGCGCACGCCATCAGCTCTATCTTTGCTCATTCGAAGCGGCTGACTGCTTGCAGTTAGTTAACAATGGAAGGGCAAACTCTCAAAGCCTAGGTGTACACCTCGAGGTACGCGGTCGGCCACAGAACGTGTGCGCGAGTTGCTGAACAACGGCCACTTCTGCACCACCTTGCAAGTCTTTCTTACTCAATGCATTCATACGTATTTGTTCAGGACCACATTTTCGTGCGTGAAAGAGCTAGCTTTTAGAGGGCTCGTTTGCCCTCACCGCGCAGGGGTCGAGCCCTCCCAAATGGCTATGCTCTTGTCCCCCACAGCTGTTCATATGAATGAGATTGATGTAATATGTCAATTGTCATGCAGGCCAGGCTGGAAGGTGGTACATTGACAGGCTCGGTGCCCCCCGCATAGCCCGGCAGCGTGCAAGGCGCTCGCGAGGCCCGGAACACCAGGAAACCGTGCTCCTGCGTGCCCTGCTGTCTCCTCTTACTTGGCCATACATACACAACTGGTTGTGAGCAGGAGGACACCCAAATTCAAGCACAATGGGGCACCAGGCAGCGCCCGCGTGCAGGGGCTCTGAGCCGGGCTAGGTGCCCTGGCCCCCACCCCCCTCAGCTTGAATGACCATTATTAGCTGCCCCAGGCATGGTTTTGCCATCCCCCTGCCTGGATCTAATGGGCAGGTCGTTAACCAAGGTTGTGTGCCTTGTGGGCCCTGAGAAAACAACGAATCAAGAGCTGTGTGGCCCCAAAAACGCGTTGGAAGGGGTACCTGGTCTGTGCGTCCCTAAACTTTAGGAACCCTAAAGGCTCGTTGCCCGAGGGGCTCAGAGCCTCTGATTTTCAAGCTGCTTTCCTCAAATGTGATTTTATACATTGTAACACCAATCGGAGGTGTTCCAGCTCACATGGGAATGCAATTGGAGGCGACTTTCTGCCTGACATGAATGCTAGGCAATTTACCCTTCCCCACGTGTTCCCAGGTGTGTTCAGCACTCGCCCCCCCCCCCTCTTCCCCCCCTCTTCCCTCCCAACCAGCTCTAGGGTTTATCTGCTGAATAATGCTGACTCAGCTGCCAGGGGCCCAAGTCCTCAGAGCCAGGGGGTGGGGGGCCAGCTCAGCCACCTCCACCCACCTCCACCCACCTCCAGCATCTGCGAGGGGCACATAAAGCGCAAGGAGACATGGGCTTAGTACCTGGGTGTGTCTATTGGTTAGGCAGGGCCTGCTTGAGCAGGAAGGAGGGGGGCCGCAAGCCCGGGTGGGCCCACGGATCCCTCACGACCCCCCCTCCCACAAAGTCAGGTTTCCATGCTCCCCCACCACCTCCAAGGGCTCCCTGCACCCGTACACCATCAAGCCCCCAGGATTTGCTTTGAGTTTGCTTGTCCACTCAATTCCGAACCCCCTCTGAGAGCGCCCCCCCAGCCCCGCCTGAAGGCAGGGTTGCAACCCGGCTGCCAGGGGCACAAGTTCTAAGCCCCAGGAGCTGTGAGCCAGCTCCAGCCACCTCCAGCATCTGCGATGTGACCCACTTGCGTGAAGGGTGGCATGGGATCAGTAGCTAGGTGTGTACTAGGTAGGATGCAGTCAATGGTTGAGGGGGGAGGGGGGCCGGCAAGCCCAGGGTGGGCCCACGGATCCCCCACGACCCCCCCCTCCCCACAAGTCAGGTTTCCATGCTACCCCACCACCTCCAAGGGCTCCCCTGCACCCGTACACCATCAAGCCCCCAGGATTTGCTTGAGTTTGCTGTCCACTCAATTCCGAACCCCCTCTGAGAGCGCCCCCCAGCCCCGCCTGCAGGCAGGGTGCAACCCGGCTGCCAGGGGCACAAGTTCTAAGCCCCAGGAGCTGTGAGCCAGCTCCAGCCACCTCCAGCATCTGCGATGTGACCCCACTTGCGTGAAGGGTGGCATGGGATCAGTAGCTAGGTGTGTACTAGGTAGGATGCAGTCAATGGTTGAGGGGGGAGGGGGGCCGGCAAGCCCGGGTGGGCCCACGGACCCCCCACGACCCCCCCTCCCCACAAGTCAGGTTTCCATGCTACCCCACCACCTCCAAGGGCTCCCCTGCACCCGTACACCATCAAGCCCCAGGATTTGCTTGAGTTTGCTGTCCACTCAATTCCGAACCCCCTCTGAGAGCGCCCCCCAGCCCCGCCTGCAGGCAGGGTGCAACCCGGCTGCCAGGGGCACAAGTTCTAAGCCCCAGGAGCTGTGAGCCAGCTCCAGCCACCTCCAGCATCTGCGATGTGACCCACTTGCGTGAAGGGTGGCATGGGATCAGTAGCTAGGTGTGTACTAGGTAGGATGCAGTCAATGGTTGAGGGGGGAGGGGGGCCGGCAAGCCCGGGTGGGCCCACGGATCCCCCACGACCCCCCCCTCCCCACAAGTCAGGTTTCCATGCTACCCCACCACCTCCAAGGGCTCCCCTGCACCCGTACACCATCAAGCCCCCAGGATTTGCTTGAGTTTGCTGTCCACTCAATTCCGAACCCCCTCTGAGAGCGCCCCCCAGCCCCGCCTGCAGGCAGGGTGCATCCCGGCTGCCAGGGGCACAAGTTCTAAGCCCCAGGAGCTGTGAGCCAGCTCCAGCCACCTCCAGCATCTGCGATGTGACCCACTTGCGTGAAGGGTGGCATGGGATCAGTAGCTAGGTGTGTACTAGGTAGGATGCAGTCAATGGTTGAGGGGGGAGGGGGGCCGGCAAGCCCGGGTGGGCCCACGGACCCCCCACGACCCCCCCTCCCCACAAGTCAGGTTTCCATGCTACCCCACCACCTCCAAGGGCTCCCCTGCACCCGTACACCATCAAGCCCCCAGGATTTGCTTGAGTTTGCTGTCCACTCAATTCCGAACCCCCTCTGAGAGCGCCCCCCCAGCCCCGCCTGCAGGCAGGGTGCAACCCGGCTGCCAGGGGCACAAGTTCTAAGCCCCAGGAGCTGTGAGCCAGCTCCAGCCACCTCCAGCATCTGCGATGTGACCCACTTGCGTGAAGGGTGGCATGGGATCAGTAGCTAGGTGTGTACTAGGTAGGATGCAGTCAATGGTTGAGGGGGGAGGGGGGCCGGCAAGCCCGGGTGGGCCCACGGATCCCCCACGACCCCCCCTCCCCACAAGTCAGGTTTCCATGCTACCCCACCACCTCCAAGGGCTCCCCTGCACCCGTACACCATCAAGCCCCCAGGATTTGCTTGAGTTTGCTGTCCACTCAATTCCGAACCCCCTCTGAGAGCGCCCCCCAGCCCCGCCTGCAGGCAGGGTGCATCCCGGCTGCCAGGGGCACAAGTTCTAAGCCCCAGGAGCTGTGAGCCAGCTCCAGCCACCTCCAGCATCTGCGATGTGACCCACTTGCGTGAAGGGTGGCATGGGATCAGTAGCTAGGTGTGTACTAGGTAGGATGCAGTCAATGGTTGAGGGGGGAGGGGGGCCGGCAAGCCCGGGTGGGCCCACGGACCCCCCCCCGACCCCCCCTCCCCACAAGTCAGGTTTCCATGCTACCCCACCACCTCCAAGGGCTCCCCTGCACCCGTACACCATCAAGCCCCCAGGATTTGCTTGAGTTTGCTGTCCACTCAATTCCGAACCCCCTCTGAGAGCGCCCCCCAGCCCCGCCTGCAGGCAGGGTGCAACCCGGCTGCCAGGGGCACAAGTTCTAAGCCCCAGGAGCTGTGAGCCAGCTCCAGCCACCTCCAGCATCTGCGATGTGACCCACTTGCGTGAAGGGTGGCATGGGATCAGTAGCTAGGTCAATGGTTGAGGGGGGAGGGGGGCCGGCAAGCCCAGGTGGGCCCACGGACCCCACACGACCCCCCCTCCCCACAAAGCAGGTTTCCATGCTACCCCACCACCTCCAAGGGCTCCCCTGCACCCGTACACCATCAAGCCCCCAGGATTTGCTTGAGTTTGCTGTCCACTCAATTCCGAACCCTTCCTGCCACACAGCAGCTGGCCCCCAGGATCTGCTTGAATGTTCTGTCCCCTTGAGTCCAGCCCCTTCCTGGCCCATAACTCCCCAGGTGCTGCTCTCCACTGGCCAGCCTGACTTTGCCATCCCCACCCACCCACAGGGGTTATGTCCCTGGCCCACCAGTCCTTAGCTGGCAAAGCTGCCCCTTGGTGTGTGTTGCTGCAGTGGATTGTTCCATTACTGGGAAGACTCAGTGGGCAAGACCGTTTTACAAGTCCATGACCTGCTGATGTCTGGCACACCTGCTCCGTTCCAACAGCCAGAGTCAACCAGCTGCATCATACATCTGCTGCAAAGCATACACAGTATTACAAACATGCACACATGCTGTCTGAACACTTGAAAACGAAGCATGCAAATCCAGGGGCACAAGTCCTCAGCCCCAGGAGCTGTGGGCCAGCTCCAGCTGCTTCCATCCACCTCCAGCATCTGCAAAGGGGACGATTTCCGTGGAGGGGGGCGTGGGGTCAGCAGCTGGGTGTCTGTTAGGTAGGATGCAGTCAATGGGTGAGGGGGAAGGGAGGGCGGCAAGCCCAGGTGGGCCCACGGACCCCCCATGACCCCCCCAGCCCTCAAGTCGAATTTCCATACCACTCCACCCCTCCCAAGGGCTCCCCTGCACCCGTGCAGCATGCCGCCCCCAAACTCTGCTCAAATCTGTTGTCCCCTCGATTCCGAACCTCCCTGGCAGTGCCCCCAACCCCACCTGGAGGCACCTGGGTGCAACCCGGCTGCCAGGAGCACAAGTCCTCAGAGCCAGTGGATGTGGGCCAGCTCCAGCTGCTTCCATCCACCTCCAGCATCTGCAAAGGGGACGATTTCCGTGGAGGGGGGCGTGGGGTCAGCAGCTGGGTGTCTGTTAGGTAGGATGCAGTCAATGGGTGAGGGGGAAGGGAGGGCGGCAAGCCCAGGTGGGCCCACGGACCCCCCATGACCCCCCCAGCCCTCAAGTCGAATTTCCATACCACTCCACCCCTCCCAAGGGCTCCCCTGCACCCGTGCAGCATGCCGCCCCCAAACTCTGCTCAAATCTGTTGTCCCCTCGATTCCGAACCTCCCTGGCAGTGCCCCCAACCCCACCTGGAGGCACCTGGGTGCAACCCGGCTGCCAGGAGCACAAGTCCTCAGAGCCAGTGGATGTGGGCCAGCTCCAGCTGCTTCCATCCACCTCCAGCATCTGCAAAGGGGACGATTTCCGTGGAGGGGGGCGTGGGGTCAGCAGCTGGGTGTCTGTTAGGTAGGATGCAGTCAATGGGTGAGGGGGAAGGGAGGGCGGCAAGCCCAGGTGGGCCCACGGACCCCCCATGACCCCCCCAGCCCTCAAGTCGAATTTCCATACCACTCCACCCCTCCCAAGGGCTCCCCTGCACCCGTGCAGCATGCCGCCCCCAAACTCTGCTCAAATCTGTTGTCCCCTCGATTCCGAACCTCCCTGGCAGTGCCCCCAACCCCACCTGGAGGCACCTGGGTGCAACCCGGCTGCCAGGAGCACAAGTCCTCAGAGCCAGTGGATGTGGGCCAGCTCCAGCTGCTTCCATCCACCTCCAGCATCTGCAAAGGGGACGATTTCCGTGGAGGGGGGCGTGGGGTCAGCAGCTGGGTGTCTGTTAGGTAGGATGCAGTCAATGGGTGAGGGGGAAGGGAGGGCGGCAAGCCCAGGTGGGCCCACGGACCCCCCATGACCCCCCCAGCCCTCAAGTCGAATTTCCATACCACTCCACCCCTCCCAAGGGCTCCCCTGCACCCGTGCAGCATGCCGCCCCCAAACTCTGCTCAAATCTGTTGTCCCCTCGATTCCGAACCTCCCTGGCAGTGCCCCCCAACCCCACCTGGAGGCACCTGGGTGCAACCCGGCTGCCAGGAGCACAAGTCCTCAGAGCCAGTGGATGTGGGCCAGCTCCAGCTGCTTCCATCCACCTCCAGCATCTGCAAAGGGGACGATTTCCGTGGAGGGGGGCGTGGGGTCAGCAGCTGGGTGTCTGTTAGGTAGGATGCAGTCAATGGGTGAGGGGGAAGGGAGGGCGGCAAGCCCAGGTGGGCCCACGGACCCCCCATGACCCCCCCAGCCCTCAAGTCGAATTTCCATACCACTCCACCCCTCCCAAGGGCTCCCCTGCACCCGTGCAGCATGCCGCCCCCAAACTCTGCTCAAATCTGTTGTCCCCTCGATTCCGAACCTCCCTGGCAGTGCCCCCAACCCCACCTGGAGGCACCTGGGTGCAACCCGGCTGCCAGGAGCACAAGTCCTCAGAGCCAGTGGATGTGGGCCAGCTCCAGCTGCTTCCATCCACCTCCAGCATCTGCAAAGGGGACGATTTCCGTGGAGGGGGGCGTGGGGTCAGCAGCTGGGTGTCTGTTAGGTAGGATGCAGTCAATGGGTGAGGGGGAAGGGAGGGCGGCAAGCCCAGGTGGGCCCACGGACCCCCCATGACCCCCCCAGCCCTCAAGTCGAATTTCCATACCACTCCACCCCTCCCAAGGGCTCCCCTGCACCCGTGCAGCATGCCGCCCCCAAACTCTGCTCAAATCTGTTGTCCCCTCGATTCCGAACCTCCCTGGCAGTGCCCCCAACCCCACCTGGAGGCACCTGGGTGCAACCCGGCTGCCAGGAGCACAAGTCCTCAGAGCCAGTGGATGTGGGCCAGCTCCAGCTGCTTCCATCCACCTCCAGCATCTGCAAAGGGGACGATTTCCGTGGAGGGGGGCGTGGGGTCAGCAGCTGGGTGTCTGTTAGGTAGGATGCAGTCAATGGGTGAGGGGGAAGGGAGGGCGGCAAGCCCAGGTGGGCCCACGGACCCCCCATGACCCCCCCAGCCCTCAAGTCGAATTTCCATACCACTCCACCCCTCCCAAGGGCTCCCCTGCACCCGTGCAGCATGCCGCCCCCAAACTCTGCTCAAATCTGTTGTCCCCTCGATTCCGAACCTCCCTGGCAGTGCCCCCAACCCCACCTGGAGGCACCTGGGTGCAACCCGGCTGCCAGGAGCACAAGTCCTCAGAGCCAGTGGATGTGGGCCAGCTCCAGCTGCTTCCATCCACCTCCAGCATCTGCAAAGGGGACGATTTCCGTGGAGGGGGGCGTGGGGTCAGCAGCTGGGTGTCTGTTAGGTAGGATGCAGTCAATGGGTGAGGGGGAAGGGAGGGCGGCAAGCCCAGGTGGGCCCACGGACCCCCCATGACCCCCCCAGCCCTCAAGTCGAATTTCCATACCACTCCACCCCTCCCAAGGGCTCCCCTGCACCCGTGCAGCATGCCGCCCCCAAACTCTGCTCAAATCTGTTGTCGCTTTCCCAAGTCCCTCCACGCCTCATACCGCGAGCCCGTGCTGCAGGACAGCATCACGGTCCCAACGCCGCTGAGTTCGGCAGGATACTCTATTCCACTAGACTGCGCCAGGCACTCAAAGCCAGCAAGGGCCGCTCAGCAACCCCGCGTGCCGCCGACCAACACCAACACCCTCCTCCCCCACCCCCGGTCCCCCACTCCACACCCGCCCTCCCCACCTTTCGCGGTCACGCAGAAGCCCAGCCGCAGCTCCAGAGCAACGTTCCGCGGCGCCCAGCAAAGGCCACTGGTATGGGCACCTATCTGCGACCGCGCCGCCGTGCTTCTGCAAAGCATTGCGGTTCCAACGCCGCTTGATTCAGCAGTGTACTACGGCAGAGCCAGGCCTCCAGAGGCGCCTCCCCCTCCCCTCCCGCAGATGGGCGCTTGCAGGCTGCCTCGACCCACCAAGCCCCTTGCTACCGGTAGCTTACCAAGCGGAAAGTGAGCAGATCTCTGATCTCCTCTCCACCCACTTCGATTAGCCGGTTGCTAAGTCTCCCATATGCGTTGCCGCATCCCCCCCTTCATGCTCCACCACGCGCACCTTCGGTTTGAGGGCGGGGGGTGGCGTGGGGGGCGAAGGGTGCCACCTGACAGGGGGGGAGGGGCAGTGGGGGTGGAATTGAGAGCCGGGAAGGGCAGGGCGAGCAGAGGCCCGGCTCAATATGGTGTATATGCTATATACTGATGGGCAGTTCGGATTCTGCGCTCATCTGAAGCCGTACCGGCGCGCGCGGGCCGAGGATGTATTCCAGCATGTTCGCAAAGCTGGCATCCCATCGCTGCCGCCAGGCTGCCACGCTCACCGCCGGCCCCCTCTTCCCCGGAACACGACCCACACCCCTATGCTAACGGCTGAACGGGTTGGGGGCCCGGGGGGTTGGGGATTCCCCGCCCGTCCCCCACATCGACACATCGGGGAGACATCGGGCGACGGATGTTGCAGGCGGGGGTAAGGACGGGGGGCCGGGTCAACCAGTCGCGGTCGACAGCCTCCCCAGAGCTCGGCGCACCTGGCTGGCGACGCAGACCCGCGATCCCTCCCTTCGTAGTTCAACCGCGTGGTGACGGCGCTTGTGGCTTTAGCGGGCAATGCGAGCAAAAAAGCCCTTGCCCGGAAGCGCGACACGCATGCAAGCGGCTAGGAGGAAAGGCTTCTAGCCTAATGGCCGAGTTGAGAAGGCGCAGAAGGCCCGGAAATTTCTTGGCGCGCCGAGGGATGCGGCCTCTTTCGCAAGCACGTTCGCTGCTTTGCGCTAGTAAGGGACTATGTACAAGTGTGCAAGTATAGAATGGCAATGCGAGTAACTGGCTTGGAGTGCGACTTGCACTTCGCCCTTCCACGGCAGCCGGCCCCGGCCGAGCCCAGCTCCACGCCTCGCGCCATGAGCTTTCGGAACTCCCGCGCACCCCCCCCCACACACCGCACCCGCGCGGCTGAGCTTCATGTCTATGCTATCAGCAGTCTTACCAGGCATCAACTTCCCAGCTACGAGCAACCGGTGCCTCAAAGTGGCCAGCTCTCCCAAGGCGGCACACTTCGGTGGGGCCCGACGGTGCGTCCCACACGTGCGACGCCCCCTCAAGCGGCCCAGATAGACGAAGAAGCAGCCAAACGGCAAGGGGTGAGGGGCTGGGCGGGCGCAAGGCATTGGGGGGGGAGTGGGGGAGGGGGGGAAGGCAGGCGGCAGGCAGCCTGGGGAGGCCCTGCGCCAGCGGCCCACGGCCATTCTGACCCAATGCCTCGGGTGGACGAGCAGCTCAGGATCTCTGTCGTGTGGGCTTGCGGCGGGCTAAGCCTTGGTTCTCTGGAAAGCGGCTGGCAAACGCTATTGCCTGAGCAAACCTGGCTGTGCAGGCGCTAAGAGACCATTTTTACCCTATGGGTCTCGCTGTACGGCGATGCCGTCAGCTTCTGCTCCAGCGCACGCCATCAGCTCTATCTTTGCTCATTCGAAAGCGGTGATGCAGTTGTTAACAATGGAAGGCAAACTCTCAAAGGCCAGGTGTACACCTCGAGTACGCGGTCGGCCAACAGAAGTGTGCGCGAGTTGCTGAAACAACGCCCTTCTGCACCACCTTGCAAGCTTTCTTACTCAATGCATTCATACGTATTTGTTCAGACACATTTGTGCGTGAAAGAGCTAGCTTTAGAGGGCTCGTTGCCCTCACCGCGCAGGGGTCGAGCCCTCCAAATGGCTATGCTCTTGTCCCCACAGCTGTTCATATGAATGAGATTGATGTAATATGTCAATTGTCATGCAGGCCAGGCTGGAAGGTGGTACATTGACAGGCTCGGTGCCCCCCGCATAGCCCGGCAGCGTGCAAGGCGCTCGCGAGGCCCGGAACACCAGGAAACCGTGCTCCTGCGTGCCCTGCTGTCTCCTCTTACTTGGCCATACATACACAACTGGTTGTGAGCCAGGAGACACCCAAATTCAAGGCACAATGGGGCACCAGGCAGCGCCCGCGTGCAGGGGCTCTGAGCCGGGCTAGGTGCCCTGGCCCCCACCCCCCTCAGCTTGAATGACCATTATTAGCTGCCCCAGGCATGGTTTTGCCATCCCCCTGCCTGGATCTAATGGGCAGGTCGTTAACCAAGGTGTGTGCCTTGTGGGGCCCTGAGAAACAACGAATCAAGAGCTGTGTGGCCCAAAAACGCGTTGGAAGGGGTACCTGGTCTGTGCGTCCCTAAACTTTAGGAACCCTAAAGGCTCGTTGCCCGAGGGGCTCAGAGCCTCTGATTTTCAAGCTGCTTTCCTCCAAATGTGATTTTATACATTGTAACACCAATCGGAGGTGTCCAGCTCACATGGGAATGCAATTGGAGGCGACTTTCTGCCTGACATGAATGCTAGGCAATTTACCCTTCCCCACGTGTTCCCAGGTGTGTTCAGCACTCGCCCCCCCCCCCCTCTTCCCCCCCTCTTCCCTCCCAACCAGCTCTAGGGTTTATCTGCTGAATAATGCTGACTCAGCTGCCAGGGGCCCAAGTCCTCAGAGCCAGGGGGTGGGGGCCAGCTCCAGCCACCTCCACCCACCTCCACCCACCTCCAGCATCTGCGAGGGGCCACATAAAGCGCAAGGAGACATGGGCTTAGTACCTGGGTGTCTATTGGTTAGGCAGGGCCTGCTTGAGCAGGAAGGAGGGGGGCCCGCAAGCCCGGGTGGGCCCACGGATCCCTCACGACCCCCCCTCCCCACAAGTCAGGTTTCCATGCTACCCCACCACCTCCAAGGGCTCCCCTGCACCCGTACACCATCAAGCCCCCAGGATTTGCTTGAGTTTGCTGTCCACTCAATTCCGAACCCCCTCTGAGAGCGCCCCCCAGCCCCGCCTGCAGGCAGGGTGCAACCCGGCTGCCAGGGGCACAAGTTCTAAGCCCCAGGAGCTGTGAGCCAGCTCCAGCCACCTCCAGCATCTGCGATGTGACCCACTTGCGTGAAGGGTGGCATGGGATCAGTAGCTAGGTGTGTACTAGGTAGGATGCAGTCAATGGTTGAGGGGGGAGGGGGGCCGGCAAGCCCGGGTGGGCCCACGGATCCCCCACGACCCCCCCTCCCCACAAGTCAGGTTTCCATGCTACCCCACCACCTCCAAGGGCTCCCCTGCACCCGTACACCATCAAGCCCCCAGGATTTGCTTGAGTTTGCTGTCCACTCAATTCCGAACCCCCTCTGAGAGCGCCCCCCAGCCCCGCCTGCAGGCAGGGTGCAACCCGGCTGCCAGGGGCACAAGTTCTAAGCCCCAGGAGCTGTGAGCCAGCTCCAGCCACCTCCAGCATCTGCGATGTGACCCACTTGCGTGAAGGGTGGCATGGGATCAGTAGCTAGGTGTGTACTAGGTAGGATGCAGTCAATGGTTGAGGGGGGAGGGGGGCCGGCAAGCCCGGGTGGGCCCACGGACCCCCCACGACCCCCCCTCCCCACAAGTCAGGTTTCCATGCTACCCCACCACCTCCAAGGGCTCCCCTGCACCCGTACACCATCAAGCCCCCAGGATTTGCTTGAGTTTGCTGTCCACTCAATTCCGAACCCCCTCTGAGAGCGCCCCCCAGCCCCGCCTGCAGGCAGGGTGCAACCCGGCTGCCAGGGGCACAAGTTCTAAGCCCCAGGAGCTGTGAGCCAGCTCCAGCCACCTCCAGCATCTGCGATGTGACCCACTTGCGTGAAGGGTGGCATGGGATCAGTAGCTAGGTGTGTACTAGGTAGGATGCAGTCAATGGTTGAGGGGGGAGGGGGGCCGGCAAGCCCGGGTGGGCCCACGGATCCCCCACGACCCCCCCTCCCCACAAGTCAGGTTTCCATGCTACCCCACCACCTCCAAGGGCTCCCCTGCACCCGTACACCATCAAGCCCCCAGGATTTGCTTGAGTTTGCTGTCCACTCAATTCCGAACCCCCTCTGAGAGCGCCCCCCAGCCCCGCCTGCAGGCAGGGTGCATCCCGGCTGCCAGGGGCACAAGTTCTAAGCCCCAGGAGCTGTGAGCCAGCTCCAGCCACCTCCAGCATCTGCGATGTGACCCACTTGCGTGAAGGGTGGCATGGGATCAGTAGCTAGGTGTGTACTAGGTAGGATGCAGTCAATGGTTGAGGGGGGAGGGGGGCCGGCAAGCCCGGGTGGGCCCACGGACCCCCCACGACCCCCCCTCCCCACAAGTCAGGTTTCCATGCTACCCCACCACCTCCAAGGGCTCCCCTGCACCCGTACACCATCAAGCCCCCAGGATTTGCTTGAGTTTGCTGTCCACTCAATTCCGAACCCCCTCTGAGAGCGCCCCCCAGCCCCGCCTGCAGGCAGGGTGCAACCCGGCTGCCAGGGGCACAAGTTCTAAGCCCCAGGAGCTGTGAGCCAGCTCCAGCCACCTCCAGCATCTGCGATGTGACCCACTTGCGTGAAGGGTGGCATGGGATCAGTAGCTAGGTGTGTACTAGGTAGGATGCAGTCAATGGTTGAGGGGGGAGGGGGGCCGGCAAGCCCGGGTGGGCCCACGGATCCCCCACGACCCCCCCTCCCCACAAGTCAGGTTTCCATGCTACCCCACCACCTCCAAGGGCTCCCCTGCACCCGTACACCATCAAGCCCCCAGGATTTGCTTGAGTTTGCTGTCCACTCAATTCCGAACCCCCTCTGAGAGCGCCCCCCAGCCCCGCCTGCAGGCAGGGTGCATCCCGGCTGCCAGGGGCACAAGTTCTAAGCCCCAGGAGCTGTGAGCCAGCTCCAGCCACCTCCAGCATCTGCGATGTGACCCACTTGCGTGAAGGGTGGCATGGGATCAGTAGCTAGGTGTGTACTAGGTAGGATGCAGTCAATGGTTGAGGGGGGAGGGGGGCCGGCAAGCCCGGGTGGGCCCACGGACCCCCCACGACCCCCCCTCCCCACAAGTCAGGTTTCCATGCTACCCCACCACCTCCAAGGGCTCCCCTGCACCCGTACACCATCAAGCCCCCAGGATTTGCTTGAGTTTGCTGTCCACTCAATTCCGAACCCCCTCTGAGAGCGCCCCCCAGCCCCGCCTGCAGGCAGGGTGCAACCCGGCTGCCAGGGGCACAAGTTCTAAGCCCCAGGAGCTGTGAGCCAGCTCCAGCCACCTCCAGCATCTGCGATGTGACCCACTTGCGTGAAGGGTGGCATGGGATCAGTAGCTAGGTCAATGGTTGAGGGGGGAGGGGGGCCGGCAAGCCCAGGTGGGCCCACGGACCCCACACGACCCCCCCCTCCCCACAAAGCAGGTTTCCATGCTACCCCACCACCTCCAAGGGCTCCCCTGCACCCGTACACCATCAAGCCCCCAGGATTTGCTTGAGTTTGCTGTCCACTCAATTCCGAACCCTTCCTGCCACACAGCAGCTGGCCCCCAGGATCTGCTTGAATGTTCTGTCCCCTTGAGTCCAGCCCCTTCCTGGCCCATAACTCCCCAGGTGCTGCTCTCCACTGGCCAGCCTGACTTTGCCATCCCCACCCACCCACAGGGGTTATGTCCCTGGCCCACCAGTCCTTAGCTGGCAAAGCTGCCCCTTGGTGTGTGTTTGCTGCAGTGGATTGTTCCATTACTGGGAAGACTCAGTGGGCAAGACCGTTTTACAAGTCCATGACCTGCTGATGTCTGGCACACCTGCTCCGTTCCAACAGCCAGAGTCAACCAGCTGCATCATACATCTGCTGCAAAGCATACACAGTATTACAAACATGCACACATGCTGTCTGAACACTTGAAAACGAAGCATGCAAATCCAGGGGCACAAGTCCTCAGCCCCAGGAGCTGTGGGCCAGCTCCAGCTGCTTCCATCCACCTCCAGCATCTGCAAAGGGGACGATTTCCGTGGAGGGGGGCGTGGGGTCAGCAGCTGGGTGTCTGTTAGGTAGGATGCAGTCAATGGGTGAGGGGGAAGGGAGGGCGGCAAGCCCAGGTGGGCCCACGGACCCCCCATGACCCCCCCAGCCCTCAAGTCGAATTTCCATACCACTCCACCCCTCCCAAGGGCTCCCCTGCACCCGTGCAGCATGCCGCCCCCAAACTCTGCTCAAATCTGTTGTCCCCTCGATTCCGAACCTCCCTGGCAGTGCCCCCAACCCCACCTGGAGGCACCTGGGTGCAACCCGGCTGCCAGGAGCACAAGTCCTCAGAGCCAGTGGATGTGGGCCAGCTCCAGCTGCTTCCATCCACCTCCAGCATCTGCAAAGGGGACGATTTCCGTGGAGGGGGGCGTGGGGTCAGCAGCTGGGTGTCTGTTAGGTAGGATGCAGTCAATGGGTGAGGGGGAAGGGAGGGCGGCAAGCCCAGGTGGGCCCACGGACCCCCCATGACCCCCCCAGCCCTCAAGTCGAATTTCCATACCACTCCACCCCTCCCAAGGGCTCCCCTGCACCCGTGCAGCATGCCGCCCCCAAACTCTGCTCAAATCTGTTGTCCCCTCGATTCCGAACCTCCCTGGCAGTGCCCCCAACCCCACCTGGAGGCACCTGGGTGCAACCCGGCTGCCAGGAGCACAAGTCCTCAGAGCCAGTGGATGTGGGCCAGCTCCAGCTGCTTCCATCCACCTCCAGCATCTGCAAAGGGGACGATTTCCGTGGAGGGGGGCGTGGGGTCAGCAGCTGGGTGTCTGTTAGGTAGGATGCAGTCAATGGGTGAGGGGGAAGGGAGGGCGGCAAGCCCAGGTGGGCCCACGGACCCCCCATGACCCCCCCAGCCCTCAAGTCGAATTTCCATACCACTCCACCCCTCCCAAGGGCTCCCCTGCACCCGTGCAGCATGCCGCCCCCAAACTCTGCTCAAATCTGTTGTCCCCTCGATTCCGAACCTCCCTGGCAGTGCCCCCAACCCCACCTGGAGGCACCTGGGTGCAACCCGGCTGCCAGGAGCACAAGTCCTCAGAGCCAGTGGATGTGGGCCAGCTCCAGCTGCTTCCATCCACCTCCAGCATCTGCAAAGGGGACGATTTCCGTGGAGGGGGGCGTGGGGTCAGCAGCTGGGTGTCTGTTAGGTAGGATGCAGTCAATGGGTGAGGGGGAAGGGAGGGCGGCAAGCCCAGGTGGGCCCACGGACCCCCCATGACCCCCCCCAGCCCTCAAGTCGAATTTCCATACCACTCCACCCCTCCCAAGGGCTCCCCTGCACCCGTGCAGCATGCCGCCCCCAAACTCTGCTCAAATCTGTTGTCCCCTCGATTCCGAACCTCCCTGGCAGTGCCCCCAACCCCACCTGGAGGCACCTGGGTGCAACCCGGCTGCCAGGAGCACAAGTCCTCAGAGCCAGTGGATGTGGGCCAGCTCCAGCTGCTTCCATCCACCTCCAGCATCTGCAAAGGGGACGATTTCCGTGGAGGGGGGCGTGGGGTCAGCAGCTGGGTGTCTGTTAGGTAGGATGCAGTCAATGGGTGAGGGGGAAGGGAGGGCGGCAAGCCCAGGTGGGCCCACGGACCCCCCATGACCCCCCCAGCCCTCAAGTCGAATTTCCATACCACTCCACCCCTCCCAAGGGCTCCCCTGCACCCGTGCAGCATGCCGCCCCCAAACTCTGCTCAAATCTGTTGTCCCCTCGATTCCGAACCTCCCTGGCAGTGCCCCCAACCCCACCTGGAGGCACCTGGGTGCAACCCGGCTGCCAGGAGCACAAGTCCTCAGAGCCAGTGGATGTGGGCCAGCTCCAGCTGCTTCCATCCACCTCCAGCATCTGCAAAGGGGACGATTTCCGTGGAGGGGGGCGTGGGGTCAGCAGCTGGGTGTCTGTTAGGTAGGATGCAGTCAATGGGTGAGGGGGAAGGGAGGGCGGCAAGCCCAGGTGGGCCCACGGACCCCCCATGACCCCCCCAGCCCTCAAGTCGAATTTCCATACCACTCCACCCCTCCCAAGGGCTCCCCTGCACCCGTGCAGCATGCCGCCCCCAAACTCTGCTCAAATCTGTTGTCCCCTCGATTCCGAACCTCCCTGGCAGTGCCCCCAACCCCACCTGGAGGCACCTGGGTGCAACCCGGCTGCCAGGAGCACAAGTCCTCAGAGCCAGTGGATGTGGGCCAGCTCCAGCTGCTTCCATCCACCTCCAGCATCTGCAAAGGGGACGATTTCCGTGGAGGGGGGCGTGGGGTCAGCAGCTGGGTGTCTGTTAGGTAGGATGCAGTCAATGGGTGAGGGGGAAGGGAGGGCGGCAAGCCCAGGTGGGCCCACGGACCCCCCATGACCCCCCCAGCCCTCAAGTCGAATTTCCATACCACTCCACCCCTCCCAAGGGCTCCCCTGCACCCGTGCAGCATGCCGCCCCCAAACTCTGCTCAAATCTGTTGTCCCCTCGATTCCGAACCTCCCTGGCAGTGCCCCCAACCCCACCTGGAGGCACCTGGGTGCAACCCGGCTGCCAGGAGCACAAGTCCTCAGAGCCAGTGGATGTGGGCCAGCTCCAGCTGCTTCCATCCACCTCCAGCATCTGCAAAGGGGACGATTTCCGTGGAGGGGGGCGTGGGGTCAGCAGCTGGGTGTCTGTTAGGTAGGATGCAGTCAATGGGTGAGGGGGAAGGGAGGGCGGCAAGCCCAGGTGGGCCCACGGACCCCCCATGACCCCCCCAGCCCTCAAGTCGAATTTCCATACCACTCCACCCCTCCCAAGGGCTCCCCTGCACCCGTGCAGCATGCCGCCCCCAAACTCTGCTCAAATCTGTTGTCGCTTTCCCAAGTCCCTCCACGCCTCATACCGCGAGCCCGTGCTGCAGGACAGCATCACGGTCCCAACGCCGCTGAGTTCGGCAGGATACTCTATTCCACTAGACTGCGCCAGGCACTCAAAGCCAGCAAGGGCCGCTCAGCAACCCCGCGTGCCGCCGACCAACACCAACACCCTCCTCCCCCACCCCCGGTCCCCCACTCCACACCCGCCCTCCCCACCTTTCGCGGTCACGCAGAAGCCCAGCCGCAGCTCCAGAGCAACGTTCCGCGGCGCCCAGCAAAGGCCACTGGTATGGGCACCTATCTGCGACCGCGCCGCCGTGCTTCTGCAAAGCATTGCGGTTCCAACGCCGCTTGATTCAGCAGTGTACTACGGCAGAGCCAGGCCTCCAGAGGCGCCTCCCCCTCCCCTCCCGCAGATGGGCGCTTGCAGGCTGCCTCGACCCACCAAGCCCCTTGCTACCGGTAGCTTACCAAGCGGAAAGTGAGCAGATCTCTGATCTCCTCTCCACCCACTTCGATTAGCCGGTTGCTAAGTCTCCCATATGCGTTGCCGCATCCCCCCCTTCATGCTCCACCACGCGCACCTTCGGTTTGAGGGCGGGGGGTGGCGTGGGGGGCGAAGGGTGCCACCTGACAGGGGGGGAGGGGCAGTGGGGGTGGAATTGAGAGCCGGGAAGGGCAGGGCGAGCAGAGGCCCGGCTCAATATGGTGTATATGCTATATACTGATGGGCAGTTCGGATTCTGCGCTCATCTGAAGCCGTACCGGCGCGCGCGGGCCGAGGATGTATTCCAGCATGTTCGCAAAGCTGGCATCCCATCGCTGCCGCCAGGCTGCCACGCTCACCGCCGGCCCCCTCTTCCCCGGAACACGACCCACACCCCTATGCTAACGGCTGAACGGGTTGGGGGCCCGGGGGGTTGGGGATTCCCCGCCCGTCCCCCACATCGACACATCGGGGAGACATCGGGCGACGGATGTTGCAGGCGGGGGTAAGGACGGGGGGCCGGGTCAACCAGTCGCGGTCGACAGCCTCCCCAGAGCTCGGCGCACCTGGCTGGCGACGCAGACCCGCGATCCCTCCCTTCGTAGTTCAACCGCGTGGTGACGGCGCTTGTGGCTTTAGCGGGCAATGCGAGCAAAAAAGCCCTTGCCCGGAAGCGCGACACGCATGCAAGCGGCTAGGAGGAAAGGCTTCTAGCCTAATGGCCGAGTTGAGAAGGCGCAGAAGGCCCGGAAATTTCTTGGCGCGCCGAGGGATGCGGCCTCTTTCGCAAGCACGTTCGCTGCTTTGCGCTAGTAAGGGACTATGTACAAGTGTGCAAGTATAGAATGGCAATGCGAGTAACTGGCTTGGAGTGCGACTTGCACTTCGCCCTTCCACGGCAGCCGGCCCCGGCCGAGCCCAGCTCCACGCCTCGCGCCATGAGCTTTCGGAACTCCCGCGCACCCCCCCCACACACCGCACCCGCGCGGCTGAGCTTCATGTCTATGCTATCAGCAGTCTTACCAGGCATCAACTTCCCAGCTACGAGCAACCGGTGCCTCAAAGTGGCCAGCTCTCCCAAGGCGGCACACTTCGGTGGGGCCCGACGGTGCGTCCCACACGTGCGACGCCCCCTCAAGCGGCCCAGATAGACGAAGAAGCAGCCAAACGGCAAGGGGTGAGGGGCTGGGCGGGCGCAAGGCATTGGGGGGGGAGTGGGGGAGGGGGGGAAGGCAGGCGGCAGGCAGCCTGGGGAGGCCCTGCGCCAGCGGCCCACGGCCATTCTGACCCAATGCCTCGGGTGGACGAGCAGCTCAGGATCTCTGTCGTGTGGGCTTGCGGCGGGCTAAGCCTTGGTTCTCTGGAAAGCGGCTGGCAAACGCTATTGCCTGAGCAAACCTGGCTGTGCAGGCGCTAAGAGACCATTTTTACCCTATGGGTCTCGCTGTACGGCGATGCCGTCAGCTTCTGCTCCAGCGCACGCCATCAGCTCTATCTTTGCTCATTCGAAAGCGGTGATGCAGTTGTTAACAATGGAAGGCAAACTCTCAAAGGCCAGGTGTACACCTCGAGTACGCGGTCGGCCAACAGAAGTGTGCGCGAGTTGCTGAAACAACGCCCTTCTGCACCACCTTGCAAGCTTTCTTACTCAATGCATTCATACGTATTTGTTCAGACACATTTGTGCGTGAAAGAGCTAGCTTTAGAGGGCTCGTTGCCCTCACCGCGCAGGGGTCGAGCCCTCCAAATGGCTATGCTCTTGTCCCCACAGCTGTTCATATGAATGAGATTGATGTAATATGTCAATTGTCATGCAGGCCAGGCTGGAAGGTGGTACATTGACAGGCTCGGTGCCCCCCGCATAGCCCGGCAGCGTGCAAGGCGCTCGCGAGGCCCGGAACACCAGGAAACCGTGCTCCTGCGTGCCCTGCTGTCTCCTCTTACTTGGCCATACATACACAACTGGTTGTGAGCCAGGAGACACCCAAATTCAAGGCACAATGGGGCACCAGGCAGCGCCCGCGTGCAGGGGCTCTGAGCCGGGCTAGGTGCCCTGGCCCCCACCCCCCTCAGCTTGAATGACCATTATTAGCTGCCCCAGGCATGGTTTTGCCATCCCCCTGCCTGGATCTAATGGGCAGGTCGTTAACCAAGGTGTGTGCCTTGTGGGGCCCTGAGAAACAACGAATCAAGAGCTGTGTGGCCCAAAAACGCGTTGGAAGGGGTACCTGGTCTGTGCGTCCCTAAACTTTAGGAACCCTAAAGGCTCGTTGCCCGAGGGGCTCAGAGCCTCTGATTTTCAAGCTGCTTTCCTCCAAATGTGATTTTATACATTGTAACACCAATCGGAGGTGTCCAGCTCACATGGGAATGCAATTGGAGGCGACTTTCTGCCTGACATGAATGCTAGGCAATTTACCCTTCCCCACGTGTTCCCAGGTGTGTTCAGCACTCGCCCCCCCCCCCCTCTTCCCCCCCTCTTCCCTCCCAACCAGCTCTAGGGTTTATCTGCTGAATAATGCTGACTCAGCTGCCAGGGGCCCAAGTCCTCAGAGCCAGGGGGTGGGGGCCAGCTCCAGCCACCTCCACCCACCTCCACCCACCTCCAGCATCTGCGAGGGGCCACATAAAGCGCAAGGAGACATGGGCTTAGTACCTGGGTGTCTATTGGTTAGGCAGGGCCTGCTTGAGCAGGAAGGAGGGGGGCCCGCAAGCCCGGGTGGGCCCACGGATCCCTCACGACCCCCCCTCCCCACAAGTCAGGTTTCCATGCTACCCCACCACCTCCAAGGGCTCCCCTGCACCCGTACACCATCAAGCCCCCAGGATTTGCTTGAGTTTGCTGTCCACTCAATTCCGAACCCCCTCTGAGAGCGCCCCCCAGCCCCGCCTGCAGGCAGGGTGCAACCCGGCTGCCAGGGGCACAAGTTCTAAGCCCCAGGAGCTGTGAGCCAGCTCCAGCCACCTCCAGCATCTGCGATGTGACCCACTTGCGTGAAGGGTGGCATGGGATCAGTAGCTAGGTGTGTACTAGGTAGGATGCAGTCAATGGTTGAGGGGGGAGGGGGGCCGGCAAGCCCGGGTGGGCCCACGGATCCCCCACGACCCCCCCTCCCCACAAGTCAGGTTTCCATGCTACCCCACCACCTCCAAGGGCTCCCCTGCACCCGTACACCATCAAGCCCCCAGGATTTGCTTGAGTTTGCTGTCCACTCAATTCCGAACCCCCTCTGAGAGCGCCCCCCAGCCCCGCCTGCAGGCAGGGTGCAACCCGGCTGCCAGGGGCACAAGTTCTAAGCCCCAGGAGCTGTGAGCCAGCTCCAGCCACCTCCAGCATCTGCGATGTGACCCACTTGCGTGAAGGGTGGCATGGGATCAGTAGCTAGGTGTGTACTAGGTAGGATGCAGTCAATGGTTGAGGGGGGAGGGGGGCCGGCAAGCCCGGGTGGGCCCACGGACCCCCCACGACCCCCCCTCCCCACAAGTCAGGTTTCCATGCTACCCCACCACCTCCAAGGGCTCCCCTGCACCCGTACACCATCAAGCCCCCAGGATTTGCTTGAGTTTGCTGTCCACTCAATTCCGAACCCCCTCTGAGAGCGCCCCCCAGCCCCGCCTGCAGGCAGGGTGCAACCCGGCTGCCAGGGGCACAAGTTCTAAGCCCCAGGAGCTGTGAGCCAGCTCCAGCCACCTCCAGCATCTGCGATGTGACCCACTTGCGTGAAGGGTGGCATGGGATCAGTAGCTAGGTGTGTACTAGGTAGGATGCAGTCAATGGTTGAGGGGGGAGGGGGGCCGGCAAGCCCGGGTGGGCCCACGGATCCCCCACGACCCCCCCTCCCCACAAGTCAGGTTTCCATGCTACCCCACCACCTCCAAGGGCTCCCCTGCACCCGTACACCATCAAGCCCCCAGGATTTGCTTGAGTTTGCTGTCCACTCAATTCCGAACCCCCTCTGAGAGCGCCCCCCAGCCCCGCCTGCAGGCAGGGTGCATCCCGGCTGCCAGGGGCACAAGTTCTAAGCCCCAGGAGCTGTGAGCCAGCTCCAGCCACCTCCAGCATCTGCGATGTGACCCACTTGCGTGAAGGGTGGCATGGGATCAGTAGCTAGGTGTGTACTAGGTAGGATGCAGTCAATGGTTGAGGGGGGAGGGGGGCCGGCAAGCCCGGGTGGGCCCACGGACCCCCCACGACCCCCCCTCCCCACAAGTCAGGTTTCCATGCTACCCCACCACCTCCAAGGGCTCCCCTGCACCCGTACACCATCAAGCCCCCAGGATTTGCTTGAGTTTGCTGTCCACTCAATTCCGAACCCCCTCTGAGAGCGCCCCCCAGCCCCGCCTGCAGGCAGGGTGCAACCCGGCTGCCAGGGGCACAAGTTCTAAGCCCCAGGAGCTGTGAGCCAGCTCCAGCCACCTCCAGCATCTGCGATGTGACCCACTTGCGTGAAGGGTGGCATGGGATCAGTAGCTAGGTGTGTACTAGGTAGGATGCAGTCAATGGTTGAGGGGGGAGGGGGGCCGGCAAGCCCGGGTGGGCCCACGGATCCCCCACGACCCCCCCTCCCCACAAGTCAGGTTTCCATGCTACCCCACCACCTCCAAGGGCTCCCCTGCACCCGTACACCATCAAGCCCCCAGGATTTGCTTGAGTTTGCTGTCCACTCAATTCCGAACCCCCTCTGAGAGCGCCCCCCAGCCCCGCCTGCAGGCAGGGTGCATCCCGGCTGCCAGGGGCACAAGTTCTAAGCCCCAGGAGCTGTGAGCCAGCTCCAGCCACCTCCAGCATCTGCGATGTGACCCACTTGCGTGAAGGGTGGCATGGGATCAGTAGCTAGGTGTGTACTAGGTAGGATGCAGTCAATGGTTGAGGGGGGAGGGGGGCCGGCAAGCCCGGGTGGGCCCACGGACCCCCCACGACCCCCCCTCCCCACAAGTCAGGTTTCCATGCTACCCCACCACCTCCAAGGGCTCCCCTGCACCCGTACACCATCAAGCCCCCAGGATTTGCTTGAGTTTGCTGTCCACTCAATTCCGAACCCCCTCTGAGAGCGCCCCCCAGCCCCGCCTGCAGGCAGGGTGCAACCCGGCTGCCAGGGGCACAAGTTCTAAGCCCCAGGAGCTGTGAGCCAGCTCCAGCCACCTCCAGCATCTGCGATGTGACCCACTTGCGTGAAGGGTGGCATGGGATCAGTAGCTAGGTCAATGGTTGAGGGGGGAGGGGGGCCGGCAAGCCCAGGTGGGCCCACGGACCCCACACGACCCCCCCCTCCCCACAAAGCAGGTTTCCATGCTACCCCACCACCTCCAAGGGCTCCCCTGCACCCGTACACCATCAAGCCCCCAGGATTTGCTTGAGTTTGCTGTCCACTCAATTCCGAACCCTTCCTGCCACACAGCAGCTGGCCCCCAGGATCTGCTTGAATGTTCTGTCCCCTTGAGTCCAGCCCCTTCCTGGCCCATAACTCCCCAGGTGCTGCTCTCCACTGGCCAGCCTGACTTTGCCATCCCCACCCACCCACAGGGGTTATGTCCCTGGCCCACCAGTCCTTAGCTGGCAAAGCTGCCCCTTGGTGTGTGTTTGCTGCAGTGGATTGTTCCATTACTGGGAAGACTCAGTGGGCAAGACCGTTTTACAAGTCCATGACCTGCTGATGTCTGGCACACCTGCTCCGTTCCAACAGCCAGAGTCAACCAGCTGCATCATACATCTGCTGCAAAGCATACACAGTATTACAAACATGCACACATGCTGTCTGAACACTTGAAAACGAAGCATGCAAATCCAGGGGCACAAGTCCTCAGCCCCAGGAGCTGTGGGCCAGCTCCAGCTGCTTCCATCCACCTCCAGCATCTGCAAAGGGGACGATTTCCGTGGAGGGGGGCGTGGGGTCAGCAGCTGGGTGTCTGTTAGGTAGGATGCAGTCAATGGGTGAGGGGGAAGGGAGGGCGGCAAGCCCAGGTGGGCCCACGGACCCCCCATGACCCCCCCAGCCCTCAAGTCGAATTTCCATACCACTCCACCCCTCCCAAGGGCTCCCCTGCACCCGTGCAGCATGCCGCCCCCAAACTCTGCTCAAATCTGTTGTCCCCTCGATTCCGAACCTCCCTGGCAGTGCCCCCAACCCCACCTGGAGGCACCTGGGTGCAACCCGGCTGCCAGGAGCACAAGTCCTCAGAGCCAGTGGATGTGGGCCAGCTCCAGCTGCTTCCATCCACCTCCAGCATCTGCAAAGGGGACGATTTCCGTGGAGGGGGGCGTGGGGTCAGCAGCTGGGTGTCTGTTAGGTAGGATGCAGTCAATGGGTGAGGGGGAAGGGAGGGCGGCAAGCCCAGGTGGGCCCACGGACCCCCCATGACCCCCCCAGCCCTCAAGTCGAATTTCCATACCACTCCACCCCTCCCAAGGGCTCCCCTGCACCCGTGCAGCATGCCGCCCCCAAACTCTGCTCAAATCTGTTGTCCCCTCGATTCCGAACCTCCCTGGCAGTGCCCCCAACCCCACCTGGAGGCACCTGGGTGCAACCCGGCTGCCAGGAGCACAAGTCCTCAGAGCCAGTGGATGTGGGCCAGCTCCAGCTGCTTCCATCCACCTCCAGCATCTGCAAAGGGGACGATTTCCGTGGAGGGGGGCGTGGGGTCAGCAGCTGGGTGTCTGTTAGGTAGGATGCAGTCAATGGGTGAGGGGGAAGGGAGGGCGGCAAGCCCAGGTGGGCCCACGGACCCCCCATGACCCCCCCAGCCCTCAAGTCGAATTTCCATACCACTCCACCCCTCCCAAGGGCTCCCCTGCACCCGTGCAGCATGCCGCCCCCAAACTCTGCTCAAATCTGTTGTCCCCTCGATTCCGAACCTCCCTGGCAGTGCCCCCAACCCCACCTGGAGGCACCTGGGTGCAACCCGGCTGCCAGGAGCACAAGTCCTCAGAGCCAGTGGATGTGGGCCAGCTCCAGCTGCTTCCATCCACCTCCAGCATCTGCAAAGGGGACGATTTCCGTGGAGGGGGGCGTGGGGTCAGCAGCTGGGTGTCTGTTAGGTAGGATGCAGTCAATGGGTGAGGGGGAAGGGAGGGCGGCAAGCCCAGGTGGGCCCACGGACCCCCCATGACCCCCCCAGCCCTCAAGTCGAATTTCCATACCACTCCACCCCTCCCAAGGGCTCCCCTGCACCCGTGCAGCATGCCGCCCCCAAACTCTGCTCAAATCTGTTGTCCCCTCGATTCCGAACCTCCCTGGCAGTGCCCCCAACCCCACCTGGAGGCACCTGGGTGCAACCCGGCTGCCAGGAGCACAAGTCCTCAGAGCCAGTGGATGTGGGCCAGCTCCAGCTGCTTCCATCCACCTCCAGCATCTGCAAAGGGGACGATTTCCGTGGAGGGGGGCGTGGGGTCAGCAGCTGGGTGTCTGTTAGGTAGGATGCAGTCAATGGGTGAGGGGGAAGGGAGGGCGGCAAGCCCAGGTGGGCCCACGGACCCCCCATGACCCCCCCAGCCCTCAAGTCGAATTTCCATACCACTCCACCCCTCCCAAGGGCTCCCCTGCACCCGTGCAGCATGCCGCCCCCAAACTCTGCTCAAATCTGTTGTCCCCTCGATTCCGAACCTCCCTGGCAGTGCCCCCAACCCCACCTGGAGGCACCTGGGTGCAACCCGGCTGCCAGGAGCACAAGTCCTCAGAGCCAGTGGATGTGGGCCAGCTCCAGCTGCTTCCATCCACCTCCAGCATCTGCAAAGGGGACGATTTCCGTGGAGGGGGGCGTGGGGTCAGCAGCTGGGTGTCTGTTAGGTAGGATGCAGTCAATGGGTGAGGGGGAAGGGAGGGCGGCAAGCCCAGGTGGGCCCACGGACCCCCCATGACCCCCCCCAGCCCTCAAGTCGAATTTCCATACCACTCCACCCCTCCCAAGGGCTCCCCTGCACCCGTGCAGCATGCCGCCCCCAAACTCTGCTCAAATCTGTTGTCGCTTTCCCAAGTCCCTCCACGCCTCATACCGCGAGCCCGTGCTGCAGGACAGCATCACGGTCCCAACGCCGCTGAGTTCGGCAGGATACTCTATTCCACTAGACTGCGCCAGGCACTCAAAGCCAGCAAGGGCCGCTCAGCAACCCCGCGTGCCGCCGACCAACACCAACACCCTCCTCCCCCACCCCCGGTCCCCCACTCCACACCCGCCCTCCCCACCTTTCGCGGTCACGCAGAAGCCCAGCCGCAGCTCCAGAGCAACGTTCCGCGGCGCCCAGCAAAGGCCACTGGTATGGGCACCTATCTGCGACCGCGCCGCCGTGCTTCTGCAAAGCATTGCGGTTCCAACGCCGCTTGATTCAGCAGTGTACTACGGCAGAGCCAGGCCTCCAGAGGCGCCTCCCCCTCCCCTCCCGCAGATGGGCGCTTGCAGGCTGCCTCGACCCACCAAGCCCCTTGCTACCGGTAGCTTACCAAGCGGAAAGTGAGCAGATCTCTGATCTCCTCTCCACCCACTTCGATTAGCCGGTTGCTAAGTCTCCCATATGCGTTGCCGCATCCCCCCCTTCATGCTCCACCACGCGCACCTTCGGTTTGAGGGCGGGGGGTGGCGTGGGGGGCGAAGGGTGCCACCTGACAGGGGGGGAGGGGCAGTGGGGGTGGAATTGAGAGCCGGGAAGGGCAGGGCGAGCAGAGGCCCGGCTCAATATGGTGTATATGCTATATACTGATGGGCAGTTCGGATTCTGCGCTCATCTGAAGCCGTACCGGCGCGCGCGGGCCGAGGATGTATTCCAGCATGTTCGCAAAGCTGGCATCCCATCGCTGCCGCCAGGCTGCCACGCTCACCGCCGGCCCCCTCTTCCCCGGAACACGACCCACACCCCTATGCTAACGGCTGAACGGGTTGGGGGCCCGGGGGTTGGGGATTCCCCGCCCGTCCCCCACATCGACACATCGGGGAGACATCGGGCGACGGATGTTGCAGGCGGGGGTAAGGACGGGGGGCCGGGTCAACCAGTCGCGGTCGACAGCCTCCCCAGAGCTCGGCGCACCTGGCTGGCGACGCAGACCCGCGATCCCTCCCTTCGTAGTTCAACCGCGTGGTGACGGCGCTTGTGGCTTTAGCGGGCAATGCGAGCAAAAAAGCCCTTGCCCGGAAGCGCGACACGCATGCAAGCGGCTAGGAGGAAAGGCTTCTAGCCTAATGGCCGAGTTGAGAAGGCGCAGAAGGCCCGGAAATTTCTTGGCGCGCCGAGGGATGCGGCCTCTTTCGCAAGCACGTTCGCTGCTTTGCGCTAGTAAGGGACTATGTACAAGTGTGCAAGTATAGAATGGCAATGCGAGTAACTGGCTTGGAGTGCGACTTGCACTTCGCCCTTCCACGGCAGCCGGCCCCGGCCGAGCCCAGCTCCACGCCTCGCGCCATGAGCTTTCGGAACTCCCGCGCACCCCCCCCACACACCGCACCCGCGCGGCTGAGCTTCATGTCTATGCTATCAGCAGTCTTACCAGGCATCAACTTCCCAGCTACGAGCAACCGGTGCCTCAAAGTGGCCAGCTCTCCCAAGGCGGCACACTTCGGTGGGGCCCGACGGTGCGTCCCACACGTGCGACGCCCCCTCAAGCGGCCCAGATAGACGAAGAAAGCAGCCAAACGGCAAGGGGTGAGGGGCTGGGCGGGCGCAAGGCATTGGGGGGGGAGTGGGGGAGGGGGGGAAGGCAGGCGGCAGGCAGCCTGGGGAGGCCCTGCGCCAGCGGCCCACGGCCATTCTGACCCAATGCCTCGGGTGGACGAGCAGCTCAGGATCTCTGTCGTGTGGGCTTGCGGCGGGCTAAGCCTTGGTTCTCTGGAAAGCGGCTGGCAAACGCTATTGCCTGAGCAAACCTGGCTGTGCAGGCGCTAAGAGACCATTTTTACCCTATGGGTCTCGCTGTACGGCGATGCCGTCAGCTTCTGCTCCAGCGCACGCCATCAGCTCTATCTTTGCTCATTCGAAAGCGGTGATGCAGTTGTTAACAATGGAAGGCAAACTCTCAAAGGCCAGGTGTACACCTCGAGTACGCGGTCGGCCAACAGAAGTGTGCGCGAGTTGCTGAAACAACGCCCTTCTGCACCACCTTGCAAGCTTTCTTACTCAATGCATTCATACGTATTTGTTCAGACACATTTGTGCGTGAAAGAGCTAGCTTTAGAGGGCTCGTTGCCCTCACCGCGCAGGGGTCGAGCCCTCCAAATGGCTATGCTCTTGTCCCCACAGCTGTTCATATGAATGAGATTGATGTAATATGTCAATTGTCATGCAGGCCAGGCTGGAAGGTGGTACATTGACAGGCTCGGTGCCCCCCGCATAGCCCGGCAGCGTGCAAGGCGCTCGCGAGGCCCGGAACACCAGGAAACCGTGCTCCTGCGTGCCCTGCTGTCTCCTCTTACTTGGCCATACATACACAACTGGTTGTGAGCCAGGAGACACCCAAATTCAAGGCACAATGGGGCACCAGGCAGCGCCCGCGTGCAGGGGCTCTGAGCCGGGCTAGGTGCCCTGGCCCCCACCCCCCTCAGCTTGAATGACCATTATTAGCTGCCCCAGGCATGGTTTTGCCATCCCCCTGCCTGGATCTAATGGGCAGGTCGTTAACCAAGGTGTGTGCCTTGTGGGGCCCTGAGAAACAACGAATCAAGAGCTGTGTGGCCCAAAAACGCGTTGGAAGGGGTACCTGGTCTGTGCGTCCCTAAACTTTAGGAACCCTAAAGGCTCGTTGCCCGAGGGGCTCAGAGCCTCTGATTTTCAAGCTGCTTTCCTCCAAATGTGATTTTATACATTGTAACACCAATCGGAGGTGTCCAGCTCACATGGGAATGCAATTGGAGGCGACTTTCTGCCTGACATGAATGCTAGGCAATTTACCCTTCCCCACGTGTTCCCAGGTGTGTTCAGCACTCGCCCCCCCCCCCCTCTTCCCCCCCTCTTCCCTCCCAACCAGCTCTAGGGTTTATCTGCTGAATAATGCTGACTCAGCTGCCAGGGGCCCAAGTCCTCAGAGCCAGGGGGTGGGGGCCAGCTCCAGCCACCTCCACCCACCTCCACCCACCTCCAGCATCTGCGAGGGGCCACATAAAGCGCAAGGAGACATGGGCTTAGTACCTGGGTGTCTATTGGTTAGGCAGGGCCTGCTTGAGCAGGAAGGAGGGGGGCCCGCAAGCCCGGGTGGGCCCACGGATCCCTCACGACCCCCCCTCCCCACAAGTCAGGTTTCCATGCTACCCCACCACCTCCAAGGGCTCCCCTGCACCCGTACACCATCAAGCCCCCAGGATTTGCTTGAGTTTGCTGTCCACTCAATTCCGAACCCCCTCTGAGAGCGCCCCCCAGCCCCGCCTGCAGGCAGGGTGCAACCCGGCTGCCAGGGGCACAAGTTCTAAGCCCCAGGAGCTGTGAGCCAGCTCCAGCCACCTCCAGCATCTGCGATGTGACCCACTTGCGTGAAGGGTGGCATGGGATCAGTAGCTAGGTGTGTACTAGGTAGGATGCAGTCAATGGTTGAGGGGGGAGGGGGGCCGGCAAGCCCGGGTGGGCCCACGGATCCCCCACGACCCCCCCTCCCCACAAGTCAGGTTTCCATGCTACCCCACCACCTCCAAGGGCTCCCCTGCACCCGTACACCATCAAGCCCCCAGGATTTGCTTGAGTTTGCTGTCCACTCAATTCCGAACCCCCTCTGAGAGCGCCCCCCAGCCCCGCCTGCAGGCAGGGTGCAACCCGGCTGCCAGGGGCACAAGTTCTAAGCCCCAGGAGCTGTGAGCCAGCTCCAGCCACCTCCAGCATCTGCGATGTGACCCACTTGCGTGAAGGGTGGCATGGGATCAGTAGCTAGGTGTGTACTAGGTAGGATGCAGTCAATGGTTGAGGGGGGAGGGGGGCCGGCAAGCCCGGGTGGGCCCACGGACCCCCCACGACCCCCCCTCCCCACAAGTCAGGTTTCCATGCTACCCCACCACCTCCAAGGGCTCCCCTGCACCCGTACACCATCAAGCCCCCAGGATTTGCTTGAGTTTGCTGTCCACTCAATTCCGAACCCCCTCTGAGAGCGCCCCCCAGCCCCGCCTGCAGGCAGGGTGCAACCCGGCTGCCAGGGGCACAAGTTCTAAGCCCCAGGAGCTGTGAGCCAGCTCCAGCCACCTCCAGCATCTGCGATGTGACCCACTTGCGTGAAGGGTGGCATGGGATCAGTAGCTAGGTGTGTACTAGGTAGGATGCAGTCAATGGTTGAGGGGGGAGGGGGGCCGGCAAGCCCGGGTGGGCCCACGGATCCCCCACGACCCCCCCTCCCCACAAGTCAGGTTTCCATGCTACCCCACCACCTCCAAGGGCTCCCCTGCACCCGTACACCATCAAGCCCCCAGGATTTGCTTGAGTTTGCTGTCCACTCAATTCCGAACCCCCTCTGAGAGCGCCCCCCAGCCCCGCCTGCAGGCAGGGTGCAACCCGGCTGCCAGGGGCACAAGTTCTAAGCCCCAGGAGCTGTGAGCCAGCTCCAGCCACCTCCAGCATCTGCGATGTGACCCACTTGCGTGAAGGGTGGCATGGGATCAGTAGCTAGGTGTGTACTAGGTAGGATGCAGTCAATGGTTGAGGGGGGAGGGGGGCCGGCAAGCCCGGGTGGGCCCACGGATCCCCCCACGACCCCCCCTCCCCACAAGTCAGGTTTCCATGCTACCCCACCACCTCCAAGGGCTCCCCTGCACCCGTACACCATCAAGCCCCCAGGATTTGCTTGAGTTTGCTGTCCACTCAATTCCGAACCCCCTCTGAGAGCGCCCCCCAGCCCCGCCTGCAGGCAGGGTGCAACCCGGCTGCCAGGGGCACAAGTTCTAAGCCCCAGGAGCTGTGAGCCAGCTCCAGCCACCTCCAGCATCTGCGATGTGACCCACTTGCGTGAAGGGTGGCATGGGATCAGTAGCTAGGTGTGTACTAGGTAGGATGCAGTCAATGGTTGAGGGGGGAGGGGGGCCGGCAAGCCCGGGTGGGCCCACGGATCCCCCCACGACCCCCCCTCCCCACAAGTCAGGTTTCCATGCTACCCCACCACCTCCAAGGGCTCCCCTGCACCCGTACACCATCAAGCCCCCAGGATTTGCTTGAGTTTGCTGTCCACTCAATTCCGAACCCCCTCTGAGAGCGCCCCCCAGCCCCGCCTGCAGGCAGGGTGCAACCCGGCTGCCAGGGGCACAAGTTCTAAGCCCCAGGAGCTGTGAGCCAGCTCCAGCCACCTCCAGCATCTGCGATGTGACCCACTTGCGTGAAGGATGGCATGGGATCAGTAGCTAGGTGTGTACTAGGTAGGATGCAGTCAATGGTTGAGGGGGGAGGGGGGCCGGCAAGCCCGGGTGGGCCCACGGACCCCCCACGACCCCTCCTCCCCACAAAGCAGGTTTCCATGCTATCCCACCACCTCCAAGGGCTCCCCTGCACCCGTACACCATCAAGCCCCCAGGATTTGCTTGAGTTTGCTGTCCACTCAATTCCGAACCCCCTCTGAGAGCGCCCCCCAGCCCCGCCTGCAGGCAGGGTGCAACCCGGCTGCCAGGGGCACAAGTTCTAAGCCCCAGGAGCTGTGAGCCAGCTCCAGCCACCTCCAGCATCTGCGATGTGACCCACTTGCGTGAAGGATGGCATGGGATCAGTAGCTAGGTGTGTACTAGGTAGGATGCAGTCAATGGTTGAGGGGGGAGGGGGGCCGGCAAGCCCGGGTGGGCCCACGGACCCCCCACGACCCCTCCTCCCCACAAAGCAGGTTTCCATGCTATCCCACCACCTCCAAGGGCTCCCCTGCACCCGTACACCATCAAGCCCCCAGGATTTGCTTGAGTTTGCTGTCCACTCAATTCCGAACCCCCTCTGAGAGCGCCCCCCAGCCCCGCCTGCAGGCAGGGTGCAACCCGGCTGCCAGGGGCACAAGTTCTAAGCCCCAGGAGCTGTGAGCCAGCTCCAGCCACCTCCAGCATCTGCGATGTGACCCACTTGCGTGAAGGGTGGCATGGGATCAGTAGCTAGGTGTGTACTAGGTAGGATGCAGTCAATGGTTGAGGGGGGAGGGGGGCCGGCAAGCCCGGGTGGGCCCACGGATCCCCCACGACCCCCCCTCCCCACAAGTCAGGTTTCCATGCTACCCCACCACCTCCAAGGGCTCCCCTGCACCCGTACACCATCAAGCCCCCAGGATTTGCTTGAGTTTGCTGTCCACTCAATTCCGAACCCCCTCTGAGAGCGCCCCCCAGCCCCGCCTGCAGGCAGGGTGCAACCCGGCTGCCAGGGGCACAAGTTCTAAGCCCCAGGAGCTGTGAGCCAGCTCCAGCCACCTCCAGCATCTGCGATGTGACCCACTTGCGTGAAGGATGGCATGGGATCAGTAGCTAGGTGTGTACTAGGTAGGATGCAGTCAATGGTTGAGGGGGGAGGGGGGCCGGCAAGCCCGGGTGGGCCCACGGACCCCCCACGACCCCTCCTCCCCACAAAGCAGGTTTCCATGCTATCCCACCACCTCCAAGGGCTCCCCTGCACCCGTACACCATCAAGCCCCCAGGATTTGCTTGAGTTTGCTGTCCACTCAATTCCGAACCCCCTCTGAGAGCGCCCCCCAGCCCCGCCTGCAGGCAGGGTGCAACCCGGCTGCCAGGGGCACAAGTTCTAAGCCCCAGGAGCTGTGAGCCAGCTCCAGCCACCTCCAGCATCTGCGATGTGACCCACTTGCGTGAAGGATGGCATGGGATCAGTAGCTAGGTGTGTACTAGGTAGGATGCAGTCAATGGTTGAGGGGGGAGGGGGGCCGGCAAGCCCGGGTGGGCCCACGGACCCCCCACGACCCCTCCTCCCCACAAAGCAGGTTTCCATGCTATCCCACCACCTCCAAGGGCTCCCCTGCACCCGTACACCATCAAGCCCCCAGGATTTGCTTGAGTTTGCTGTCCACTCAATTCCGAACCCCCTCTGAGAGCGCCCCCCAGCCCCGCCTGCAGGCAGGGTGCAACCCGGCTGCCAGGGGCACAAGTTCTAAGCCCCAGGAGCTGTGAGCCAGCTCCAGCCACCTCCAGCATCTGCGATGTGACCCACTTGCGTGAAGGGTGGCATGGGATCAGTAGCTAGGTGTGTACTAGGTAGGATGCAGTCAATGGTTGAGGGGGGAGGGGGGCCGGCAAGCCCGGGTGGGCCCACGGATCCCCCACGACCCCCCCTCCCCACAAGTCAGGTTTCCATGCTACCCCACCACCTCCAAGGGCTCCCCTGCACCCGTACACCATCAAGCCCCCAGGATTTGCTTGAGTTTGCTGTCCACTCAATTCCGAACCCCCTCTGAGAGCGCCCCCCAGCCCCGCCTGCAGGCAGGGTGCAACCCGGCTGCCAGGGGCACAAGTTCTAAGCCCCAGGAGCTGTGAGCCAGCTCCAGCCACCTCCAGCATCTGCGATGTGACCCACTTGCGTGAAGGGTGGCATGGGATCAGTAGCTAGGTGTGTACTAGGTAGGATGCAGTCAATGGTTGAGGGGGGAGGGGGGCCGGCAAGCCCGGGTGGGCCCACGGATCCCCCACGACCCCCCCTCCCCACAAAGCAGGTTTCCATGCTACCCCACCACCTCCAAGGGCTCCCCTGCACCCGTACACCATCAAGCCCCCAGGATTTGCTTGAGTTTGCTGTCCACTCAATTCCGAACCCCCTCTGAGAGCGCCCCCCAGCCCCGCCTGCAGGCAGGGTGCAACCCGGCTGCCAGGGGCACAAGTTCTAAGCCCCAGCCAGCTCCAGCCACCTCCAGCATCTGCGATGTGACCCACTTGCGTGAAGGGTGGCATGGGATCAGTAGCTAGGTGTGTACTAGGTAGGATGCAGTCAATGGTTGAGGGGGGAGGGGGGCCGGCAAGCCCGGGTGGGCCCACGGATCCCCCACGACCCCCCCCTCCCCACAAGTCAGGTTTCCATGCTACCCCACCACCTCCAAGGGCTCCCCTGCACCCGTACACCATCAAGCCCCAGGATTTGCTTGAGTTTGCTGTCCACTCAATTCCGAACCCCCTCTGAGAGCGCCCCCCAGCCCCGCCTGCAGGCAGGGTGCAACCCGGCTGCCAGGGGCACAAGTTCTAAGCCCCAGGAGCTGTGAGCCAGCTCCAGCCACCTCCAGCATCTGCGATGTGACCCACTTGCGTGAAGGGTGGCATGGGATCAGTAGCTAGGTGTGTACTAGGTAGGATGCAGTCAATGGTTGAGGGGGGAGGGGGGCCGGCAAGCCCGGGTGGGCCCACGGATCCCCCACGACCCCCCCTCCCCACAAGTCAGGTTTCCATGCTACCCCACCACCTCCAAGGGCTCCCCTGCACCCGTACACCATCAAGCCCCCAGGATTTGCTTGAGTTTGCTGTCCACTCAATTCCGAACCCCCTCTGAGAGCGCCCCCCAGCCCCGCCTGCAGGCAGGGTGCAACCCGGCTGCCAGGGGCACAAGTTCTAAGCCCCAGGAGCTGTGAGCCAGCTCCAGCCACCTCCAGCATCTGCGATGTGACCCACTTGCGTGAAGGGTGGCATGGGATCAGTAGCTAGGTGTGTACTAGGTAGGATGCAGTCAATGGTTGAGGGGGGAGGGGGGCCGGCAAGCCCGGGTGGGCCCACGGACCCCCCACGACCCCCCCTCCCCACAAGTCAGGTTTCCATGCTACCCCACCACCTCCAAGGGCTCCCCTGCACCCGTACACCATCAAGCCCCCAGGATTTGCTTGAGTTTGCTGTCCACTCAATTCCGAACCCCCTCTGAGAGCGCCCCCCAGCCCCGCCTGCAGGCAGGGTGCAACCCGGCTGCCAGGGGCACAAGTTCTAAGCCCCAGGAGCTGTGAGCCAGCTCCAGCCACCTCCAGCATCTGCGATGTGACCCACTTGCGTGAAGGATGGCATGGGATCAGTAGCTAGGTGTGTACTAGGTAGGATGCAGTCAATGGTTGAGGGGGGAGGGGGGCCGGCAAGCCCGGGTGGGCCCACGGACCCCCCACGACCCCTCCTCCCCACAAAGCAGGTTTCCATGCTATCCCCACCACCTCCAAGGGCTCCCCTGCACCCGTACACCATCAAGCCCCCAGGATTTGCTTGAGTTTGCTGTCCACTCAATTCCGAACCCCCTCTGAGAGCGCCCCCAGCCCCGCCTGCAGGCAGGGTGCAACCCGGCTGCCAGGGGCACAAGTTCTAAGCCCCAGGAGCTGTGAGCCAGCTCCAGCCACCTCCAGCATCTGCGATGTGACCCACTTGCGTGAAGGATGGCATGGGATCAGTAGCTAGGTGTGTACTAGGTAGGATGCAGTCAATGGTTGAGGGGGGAGGGGGGCCGGCAAGCCCGGGTGGGCCCACGGACCCCCCACGACCCCTCCTCCCCACAAAGCAGGTTTCCATGCTATCCCACCACCTCCAAGGGCTCCCCTGCACCCGTACACCATCAAGCCCCCAGGATTTGCTTGAGTTTGCTGTCCACTCAATTCCGAACCCCCTCTGAGAGCGCCCCCCAGCCCCGCCTGCAGGCAGGGTGCAACCCGGCTGCCAGGGGCACAAGTTCTAAGCCCCAGGAGCTGTGAGCCAGCTCCAGCCACCTCCAGCATCTGCGATGTGACCCACTTGCGTGAAGGGTGGCATGGGATCAGTAGCTAGGTGTGTACTAGGTAGGATGCGTCAATGGTTGAGGGGGGAGGGGGCCGGCAAGCCCGGGTGGGCCCCACGGACCCCCCACGACCCCCCCTCCCCACAAGTCAGGTTTCCATGCTACCCCACCACCTCCAAGGGCTCCCCTGCACCCGTACCATCAAGCCCCCAGGATTTGCTTGAGTTTGCTGTCCACTCAATTCCGAACCCCCTCTGAGAGCGCCCCCCAGCCCCGCCTGCAGGCAGGGTGCAACCCGGCTGCCAGGGGCACAAGTTCTAAGCCCCAGGAGCTGTGAGCCAGCTCCAGCCACCTCCAGCATCTGCGATGTGACCCACTTGCGTGAAGGATGGCATGGGATCAGTAGCTAGGTGTGTACTAGGTAGGATGCAGTCAATGGTTGAGGGGGGAGGGGGGCCGGCAAGCCCGGGTGGGCCCACGGACCCCCCACGACCCCTCCTCCCCACAAAGCAGGTTTCCATGCTATCCCACCACCTCCAAGGGCTCCCCTGCACCCGTACACATCAAGCCCCCAGGATTTGCTTGAGTTTGCTGTCCACTCAATTCCGAACCCCCTCTGAGAGCGCCCCCCAGCCCCGCCTGCAGGCAGGGTGCAACCCGCTGCCAGGGGCACAAGTTCTAAGCCCCAGGAGCTGTGAGCCAGCTCCAGCCACCTCCAGCATCTGCGATGTGACCCACTTGCGTGAAGGATGGCATGGGATCAGTAGCTAGGTGTGTACTAGGTAGGATGCAGTCAATGGTTGAGGGGGGAGGGGGGCCGGCAAGCCCGGGTGGGCCCACGGGACCCCCCACGACCCCTCCCTCCCCACAAGTCAGGTTTCCATGCTATCCCAACCACCTCCAAGGGCTCCCCTGCACCGTACACCATCAAGCCCCCAGGATTTGCTTGAGTTGCTGTCCACTCAATTCCGAACCCCCTCTGAGAGCGCCCCCAGCCCCCGCCTGCAGGCAGGGTGCAACCCGGCTGCCAGGGGCACAAGTTCTAAGCCCCAGGAGCTGTGAGCCAGCTCCAGCCACCTCCAGCATCTGCGATGTGACCCACTTGCGTGAAAGGATGGCATGGGATCAGTAGCTAGGGTGTGTACTAGGTAGGATGCAGTCAATGGTTGAGGGGGGAGGGGGGCCGGCAAGCCCGGGTGGGCCCACGGACCCCCCACGACCCCTCTCCCCACAAGCAGGTTTCCATGCTATCCCACCACCCTCCAAGGGCTCTCCCCTGCACCCGTACACCATCAAGCCCCCAGGATTTGCTTGAGTTTGCTGTCCACTCAATTCCGAACCCCCTCTGAGAGCGCCCCCCAGCCCCGCCTGCAGGCAGGGTGCAACCCGGCTGCCAGGGGCACAAGTTCTAAGCCCCAGGAGCTGTGAGCCAGCTCCAGCCACCTCCAGCATCTGCGATGTGACCCACTTGCGTGAAGGATGGCATGGGATCAGTAGCTAGGTGTGTACTAGTAGGATGCAGTCAATGGTTGAGGGGGGAGGGGGGCCGGCAAGCCCAGGTGGGCCCACGGACCCCCCCACGGACCCCCCCTCCCCACAAAGCAGGTTTCCATGCTATCCCACCACCTCCAAGGGCTCCCCTGCACCCGTACACCATCAAGCCCCCAGGATTTGCTTGAGTTTGCTGTCCACTCAATTTCCGAACCCCCTCTGAGAGCGCCCCCCAGCCCGCCTGCAGGCAGGGTGCAACCCGGCTGCCAGGGGCACAAGTTCTAAGCCCCAGGAGCTGTGAGCCAGCTCCAGCCACCTCCAGCATCTGCGATGTGACCCACTTGCGTGAAGGGTGGCATGGGATCAGTAGCTAGGTTGTGTACTAGGTAGGATGCAGTCAATGGTTGAGGGGGAGGGGGGCCGGCAAGCCCAGGGTGGGCCCACGGACCCCACACGACCCCCCCTCCCCACAAAGCAGGTTTCCATGCTATCCCACCACCTCCAAGGGCTCCCCTGCACCCGTACACCATCAAGCCCCCAGGATTTGCTTGAGTTTGCTGTCCACTCATTCCGAACCCCCTCTGAGAGCGCCCCCAGCCCCGCCTGCAGGCAGGGTGCAACCCGGCTGCCAGGGGCACAAGTTCTAAGCCCCAGGAGCTGTGAGCCAGCTCCAGCCACCTCCAGCATCTGCGATGTGACCCACTTGCGTGAAGGGTGGCATGGGATCAGTAGCTAGGTGTGTACTAGGTAGGATGCAGTCAATGGTTGAGGGGGAGGGGGCCGGCAAGCCCGGGTGGGCCCACGGACCCCCCACGACCCCCCCTCCCCACAAGTCAGGTTTCCATGCTACCCCACCACCTCCAAGGGCTCCCCTGCACCCGTACACCATCAAGCCCCCAGGATTTGCTTGAGTTTGCTGTCCCTCAATTCCGAACCCCCTCTGAGAGCGCCCCCCAGCCCCGCCTGCAGGCACCTGGGTGCAACCCGGCTGCCAGGGGCACAAGTTCTAAGAGCCAGTGATGGGCCAGCTCCAGCTGCTTCCACCCCACCCACCCAGGGACTATTTCCTGACAGGGCTGGGGCAGCAGCTGGGTTGTCTGTTTGTAGGTGCAGTCCATGGGTGAGGAAGGAGGGCGCAAGCTCAGGTGGGCAAGCCCCCATACCCCCCCAGACAGTCGATTTGCCAACCACCTCCACCAGCCAGGTCCCCTGCACCATACATCCGCTGCAAAGCCTAACGTTTTCCAACATTCACCCTCCTGTATGAACAACTGGAAAACGGGAGCAATGCCAGGGACACAAGTCCCGCAGAGTCCAGTGATTGTGGGCCAAGCTGCCAGCGGCTTTCCATCCACCTCCATCATCTGCAACGGGACGAGTCCGTGAGGGGGGCGTGGGGTCAGCAGCTGGGTGTCCTGTAGGTAGGATGCAGTCAATGGGTGAGGGGGAAGGGAGGGCGGCAAGCCCAGGTGGGCCCACGGACCCCCCATGACCCCCCCAGCCCTCAAGTCGAATTTCCATACCACTCCACCCCTCCCAAGGGCTCCCCTGCACCCGTGCAGCATGCCGCCCCCAAACTCTGCTCAAATCTGTTGTCCCCTCGATTCCGAACCTCCCTGGCAGTGCCCCCAACCCCACCTGGAGGCACCTGGGTGCAACCCGGCTGCCAGGAGCACAAGTCCTCAGAGCCAGTGGATGTGGGCCAGCTCCAGCTGCTTCCATCCACCTCCAGCATCTGCAAAGGGGACGATTTCCGTGGAGGGGGGCGTGGGGTCAGCAGCTGGGTGTCTGTTAGGTAGGATGCAGTCAATGGGTGAGGGGGAAGGGAGGGCGGCAAGCCCAGGTGGGCCCACGGACCCCCCATGACCCCCCCAGCCCTCAAGTCGAATTTCCATACCACTCCACCCCTCCCAAGGGCTCCCCTGCACCCGTGCAGCATGCCGCCCCCAAACTCTGCTCAAATCTGTTGTCCCCTCGATTCCGAACCTCCCTGGCAGTGCCCCCAACCCCACCTGGAGGCACCTGGGTGCAACCCGGCTGCCAGGAGCACAAGTCCTCAGAGCCAGTGGATGTGGGCCAGCTCCAGCTGCTTCCATCCACCTCCAGCATCTGCAAAGGGGACGATTTCCGTGGAGGGGGGCGTGGGGTCAGCAGCTGGGTGTCTGTTAGGTAGGATGCAGTCAATGGGTGAGGGGGAAGGGAGGGCGGCAAGCCCAGGTGGGCCCACGGACCCCCCATGACCCCCCCAGCCCTCAAGTCGAATTTCCATACCACTCCACCCCTCCCAAGGGCTCCCCTGCACCCGTGCAGCATGCCGCCCCCAAACTCTGCTCAAATCTGTTGTCCCCTCGATTCCGAACCTCCCTGGCAGTGCCCCCAACCCCACCTGGAGGCACCTGGGTGCAACCCGGCTGCCAGGAGCACAAGTCCTCAGAGCCAGTGGATGTGGGCCAGCTCCAGCTGCTTCCATCCACCTCCAGCATCTGCAAAGGGGACGATTTCCGTGGAGGGGGGCGTGGGGTCAGCAGCTGGGTGTCTGTTAGGTAGGATGCAGTCAATGGGTGAGGGGGGAAGGGAGGGCGGCAAGCCCAGGTGGGCCCACGGACCCCCCATGACCCCCCCAGCCCTCAAGTCGAATTTCCATACCACTCCACCCCTCCCAAGGGCTCCCCTGCACCCGTGCAGCATGCCGCCCCCAAACTCTGCTCAAATCTGTTGTCCCCTCGATTCCGAACCTCCCTGGCAGTGCCCCCAACCCCACCTGGAGGCACCTGGGTGCAACCCGGCTGCCAGGAGCACAAGTCCTCAGAGCCAGTGGATGTGGGCCAGCTCCAGCTGCTTCCATCCACCTCCAGCATCTGCAAAGGGGGACGATTTCCGTGGAGGGGGGCGTGGGGTCAGCAGCTGGGTGTCTGTTAGGTAGGATGCAGTCAATGGGTGAGGGGGAAGGGAGGGCGGCAAGCCCAGGTGGGCCCACGGACCCCCCATGACCCCCCCAGCCCTCAAGTCGAATTTCCATACCACTCCACCCCTCCCAAGGGCTCCCCTGCACCCGTGCAGCATGCCGCCCCCAAACTCTGCTCAAATCTGTTGTCCCCTCGATTCCGAACCTCCCTGGCAGTGCCCCCAACCCCACCTGGAGGCACCTGGGTGCAACCCGGCTGCCAGGAGCACAAGTCCTCAGAGCCAGTGGATGTGGGCCAGCTCCAGCTGCTTCCATCCACCTCCAGCATCTGCAAAGGGGACGATTTCCGTGGAGGGGGGCGTGGGGTCAGCAGCTGGGTGTCTGTTAGGTAGGATGCAGTCAATGGGTGAGGGGGAAGGGAGGGCGGCAAGCCCAGGTGGGCCCACGGACCCCCCATGACCCCCCCAGCCCTCAAGTCGAATTTCCATACCACTCCACCCCTCCCAAGGGCTCCCCTGCACCCGTGCAGCATGCCGCCCCCAAACTCTGCTCAAATCTGTTGTCCCCTCGATTCCGAACCTCCCTGGCAGTGCCCCCAACCCCACCTGGAGGCACCTGGGTGCAACCCGGCTGCCAGGAGCACAAGTCCTCAGAGCCAGTGGATGTGGGCCAGCTCCAGCTGCTTCCATCCACCTCCAGCATCTGCAAAGGGGACGATTTCCGTGGAGGGGGGCGTGGGGTCAGCAGCTGGGTGTCTGTTAGGTAGGATGCAGTCAATGGGTGAGGGGGAAGGGAGGGCGGCAAGCCCAGGTGGGCCCACGGACCCCCCATGACCCCCCCAGCCCTCAAGTCGAATTTCCATACCACTCCACCCCTCCCAAGGGCTCCCCTGCACCCGTGCAGCATGCCGCCCCCAAACTCTGCTCAAATCTGTTGTCCCCTCGATTCCGAACCTCCCTGGCAGTGCCCCCAACCCCACCTGGAGGCACCTGGGTGCAACCCGGCTGCCAGGAGCACAAGTCCTCAGAGCCAGTGGATGTGGGCCAGCTCCAGCTGCTTCCATCCACCTCCAGCATCTGCAAAGGGGACGATTTCCGTGGAGGGGGGCGTGGGGTCAGCAGCTGGGTGTCTGTTAGGTAGGATGCAGTCAATGGGTGAGGGGGAAGGGAGGGCGGCAAGCCCAGGTGGGCCCACGGACCCCCCATGACCCCCCCAGCCCTCAAGTCGAATTTCCATACCACTCCACCCCTCCCAAGGGCTCCCCTGCACCCGTGCAGCATGCCGCCCCCAAACTCTGCTCAAATCTGTTGTCCCCTCGATTCCGAACCTCCCTGGCAGTGCCCCCAACCCCACCTGGAGGCACCTGGGTGCAACCCGGCTGCCAGGAGCACAAGTCCTCAGAGCCAGTGGATGTGGGCCAGCTCCAGCTGCTTCCATCCACCTCCAGCATCTGCAAAGGGGACGATTTCCGTGGAGGGGGGCGTGGGGTCAGCAGCTGGGTGTCTGTTAGGTAGGATGCAGTCAATGGGTGAGGGGGAAGGGAGGGCGGCAAGCCCAGGTGGGCCCACGGACCCCCCATGACCCCCCCAGCCCTCAAGTCGAATTTCCATACCACTCCACCCCTCCCAAGGGCTCCCCTGCACCCGTGCAGCATGCCGCCCCCAAACTCTGCTCAAATCTGTTGTCCCCTCGATTCCGAACCTCCCTGGCAGTGCCCCCAACCCCACCTGGAGGCACCTGGGTGCAACCCGGCTGCCAGGAGCACAAGTCCTCAGAGCCAGTGGATGTGGGCCAGCTCCAGCTGCTTCCATCCACCTCCAGCATCTGCAAAGGGGACGATTTCCGTGGAGGGGGGCGTGGGGTCAGCAGCTGGGTGTCTGTTAGGTAGGATGCAGTCAATGGGTGAGGGGGAAGGGAGGGCGGCAAGCCCAGGTGGGCCCACGGACCCCCCATGACCCCCCCAGCCCTCAAGTCGAATTTCCATACCACTCCACCCCTCCCAAGGGCTCCCCTGCACCCGTGCAGCATGCCGCCCCCAAACTCTGCTCAAATCTGTTGTCCCCTCGATTCCGAACCTCCCTGGCAGTGCCCCCAACCCCACCTGGAGGCACCTGGGTGCAACCCGGCTGCCAGGAGCACAAGTCCTCAGAGCCAGTGGATGTGGGCCAGCTCCAGCTGCTTCCATCCACCTCCAGCATCTGCAAAGGGGACGATTTCCGTGGAGGGGGGCGTGGGGTCAGCAGCTGGGTGTCTGTTAGGTAGGATGCAGTCAATGGGTGAGGGGGAAGGGAGGGCGGCAAGCCCAGGTGGGCCCACGGACCCCCCATGACCCCCCCAGCCCTCAAGTCGAATTTCCATACCACTCCACCCCTCCCAAGGGCTCCCCTGCACCCGTGCAGCATGCCGCCCCCAAACTCTGCTCAAATCTGTTGTCCCCTCGATTCCGAACCTCCCTGGCAGTGCCCCCAACCCCACCTGGAGGCACCTGGGTGCAACCCGGCTGCCAGGAGCACAAGTCCTCAGAGCCAGTGGATGTGGGCCAGCTCCAGCTGCTTCCATCCACCTCCAGCATCTGCAAAGGGGACGATTTCCGTGGAGGGGGGCGTGGGGTCAGCAGCTGGGTGTCTGTTAGGTAGGATGCAGTCAATGGGTGAGGGGGAAGGGAGGGCGGCAAGCCCAGGTGGGCCCACGGACCCCCCATGACCCCCCCAGCCCTCAAGTCGAATTTCCATACCACTCCACCCCTCCCAAGGGCTCCCCTGCACCCGTGCAGCATGCCGCCCCCAAACTCTGCTCAAATCTGTTGTCCCCTCGATTCCGAACCTCCCTGGCAGTGCCCCCAACCCCACCTGGAGGCACCTGGGTGCAACCCGGCTGCCAGGAGCACAAGTCCTCAGAGCCAGTGGATGTGGGCCAGCTCCAGCTGCTTCCATCCACCTCCAGCATCTGCAAAGGGGACGATTTCCGTGGAGGGGGGCGTGGGGTCAGCAGCTGGGTGTCTGTTAGGTAGGATGCAGTCAATGGGTGAGGGGGAAGGGAGGGCGGCAAGCCCAGGTGGGCCCACGGACCCCCCATGACCCCCCCAGCCCTCAAGTCGAATTTCCATACCACTCCACCCCTCCCAAGGGCTCCCCTGCACCCGTGCAGCATGCCGCCCCCAAACTCTGCTCAAATCTGTTGTCCCCTCGATTCCGAACCTCCCTGGCAGTGCCCCCAACCCCACCTGGAGGCACCTGGGTGCAACCCGGCTGCCAGGAGCACAAGTCCTCAGAGCCAGTGGATGTGGGCCAGCTCCAGCTGCTTCCATCCACCTCCAGCATCTGCAAAGGGGACGATTTCCGTGGAGGGGGGCGTGGGGTCAGCAGCTGGGTGTCTGTTAGGTAGGATGCAGTCAATGGGTGAGGGGGAAGGGAGGGCGGCAAGCCCAGGTGGGCCCACGGACCCCCCATGACCCCCCCAGCCCTCAAGTCGAATTTCCATACCACTCCACCCCTCCCAAGGGCTCCCCTGCACCCGTGCAGCATGCCGCCCCCAAACTCTGCTCAAATCTGTTGTCCCCTCGATTCCGAACCTCCCTGGCAGTGCCCCCAACCCCACCTGGAGGCACCTGGGTGCAACCCGGCTGCCAGGAGCACAAGTCCTCAGAGCCAGTGGATGTGGGCCAGCTCCAGCTGCTTCCATCCACCTCCAGCATCTGCAAAGGGGACGATTTCCGTGGAGGGGGGCGTGGGGTCAGCAGCTGGGTGTCTGATACTCGGGCAGGGGTTTGTTGAGCAGGGGATTGGGTGGCGGATGCATTGCTGGAAGGGAGGAGGGGTGCGGGGCTGGTTTGCCCGTGGGGGCCGTGTTTTGAGCGTGACGGCCTCAATTCCGCCCCCCCCCCTTTGCTGGTTTGATCGAAGCTGATATTTTGGTTTGTATGATGTTGTGACGGTTTGATCTTGGCCGTTTGCAAGCACTGTCGGTGGGCATCCTCGCTAGCAGGTGTTGCACACAAGTGCCGCATAGCCAGGAAAGTGCCCTCACATCGTTCTTCTCGTTCTACAAGTCGCAAATTGCCCTTGCTTGCCTGAGAGCTGCCACTGCAGGCGCCATTGCCTTGGTACAGCTCCAATTGCCAACTCCGCAGTGCCAAACCGAATGGGCAAGCTTGTTGAAGCGTGCGGGGCCTTGCCATGCCTAACGCCCTTGACCTCCGGACATGCAAGTTGCTTTGTTCTGTCCCTCTCGGTCGATAGCACCCGCTGCAGCTGAGAGCATCGTTCCGAACCTTTCCGATCGCCCGTTCCTGACCCCGCCTGGACACGAGGGCCCACCTGGACACGCGCGCGAGGTAGGTAGGTAGGCCCAGTACCGGTGCCCACCCGCGAGACCACCTCCGTGACACGAGTTGACCTGAGGGGGGGGGGGGAGAGGGGCGGCAGCAGCAACAGCGACGTGTCAGTTGAGCGCTCTTAGGTCTGTTGCATCCACGGGTGCGCCATGGCGGCGGGGGGCGGCGGGGGACCGCGTGCTGGGGGCTGAGCGGGTCCTGAGGGCTGGTGCCGAGAAGGGCAGTTCCCCCGTCCCTCCGCCCCTCCCACCGCGCCGCCGTGCTTCTGCAAAGCATTGCGGTTCCAACGCCGCTTGATTCAGCAGTGTACTACGGCAGAGCCAGGCCTCCAGAGGCGCCTCCCCCTCCCCTCCCGCAGATGGGCGCTTGCAGGCTGCCTCGACCCACCAAGCCCCTTGCTACCGGTAGCTTACCAAGCGGAAAGTGAGCAGATCTCTGATCTCCTCTCCACCCACTTCGATTAGCCGGTTGCTAAGTCTCCCATATGCGTTGCCGCATCCCCCCCTTCATGCTCCACCACGCGCACCTTCGGTTTGAGGGCGGGGGGTGGCGGGGGGGGCGAAGGGTGCCACCTGACAGGGGGGGAGGGGCAGTGGGGGTGGAATTGAGAGCCGGGAAGGGCAGGGCGAGCAGAGGCCCGGCTCAATATGGTGTATATGCTATATACTGATGGGCAGTTCGGATTCTGCGCTCATCTGAAGCCGTACCGGCGCGCGCGGGCCGAGGATGTATTCCAGCATGTTCGCAAAGCTGGCATCCCATCGCCAGGCTGCCACGCTCACCGCCGGCCCCCTCTTCCCCGGAACACGACCCACACCCCTATGCTAACGGCTGAACGGGTTGGGGGCCCGGGGGGTTGGGGATTCCCCGCCCGTCCCCCACATCGACACATCGGGGAGACATCGGGCGACGGATGTTGCAGGCGGGGGTAAGGACGGGGGGCCGGGTCAACCAGTCGCGGTCGACAGCCTCCCCAGAGCTCGGCGCACCTGGCTGGCGACGCAGACCCGCGATCCCTCCCTTCGTAGTTCAACCGCGTGGTGACGGCGCTTGTGGCTTTAGCGGGCAATGCGAGCAAAAAAGCCCTTGCCCGGAAGCGCGACACGCATGCAAGCGGCTAGGAGGAAAGGATTCTAGCCTAATGGCCGAGTTGAGAAGGCGCAGAAGGCCCGGAAATTTCTTGGCGCGCCGAGGGATGCGGCCTCTTTCGCAAGCACGTTCGCTGCTTTGCGCTAGTAAGGGACTATGTACAAGTGTGCAAGTATAGAATGGCAATGCGAGTAACTGGCTTGGAGTGCGACTTGCACTTCGCCCTTCCACGGCAGCCGGCCCCGGCCGAGCCCAGCTCCACGCCTCGCGCCATGAGCTTTCGGAACTCCCGGTCCCCCGACCCACCCCCACGCGCACCCCCCCCCCACACCGCACCCGCGCGGCTGAGCTTCATGTCTATGCTATCAGCAGTCTTACCAGGCATCAACTTCCCAGCTACGAGCAACCGGTGCCTCAAAGTGGCCCGCTCTCCCAAGGCGGCACACTTCGGTGGGGCCCGACGGTGCGTCCCACACGTGCGACGCCCCCTCAAGCGGCCCAGATAGACGAAGAAGCAGCCAAACGGCAAGGGGTGAGGGGCTGGGCGGGCGCAAGGCATTGGGGGGGGAGTGGGGGAGGGGGGGAAGGCAGGCGGCAGGCAGCCTGGGGAGGCCCTGCGCCAGCGGCCCACGGCCATTCTGACCCAATGCCTCGGGTGGACGAGCAGCTCAGGATCTCTGTCGTGTGGGCTTGCGGCGGGCTAAGCCTTGGTTCTCTGGAAAGCGGCTGGCAAACGCTATTGCCTGAGCAAACAGCATGCGGCAGGTTGCGCCCGCCACGATTGCAAATTGCGTTCGTTGCTATGCTTGGAGTGGCTTTGGGCTATACCGTTTCTAGTCGTCGTCGCTTACTGCTACTTGTAGACCTCATCGCGCTTTCTTCATCAACGCGATAACCTCTCTGGCAGCCGACGTTTCCACCGGCAACATGCCTTGTTGCTGCATTTGGTGCCTGTGAGTCGTCAGGCATCCGGTAAGTCAAGAAGAGAGCGAGTGCAGTCTGAGTGTTGCCCGGCTTGGGCGACTTGGCGGGATCGGCCTCTGGCAGCCCCCTGCATCACGCAAGCCCCACAGCCCCCTCGGCCACTCCCCAGCACCTTCCCCTCCCTGCGCCGCCTCTCTACCATCCATTGTGTACCTAACCAGTGTTATTTTGGTGCCGCTACTCGCCCCCATCACCATCAGGCAAGCCTTGCCCTGCCCTCTGCAAGTGGCCTCCCCAGAAGCATGGCCATGCAAGGGGCTGTCTTCAGGTGGGGCTGGTAGCCCCATACACACACCCCTGGCCCATGCCAGAGCACAGAGCGCAGCCCAGGACATATCTAGTGGCAGGTGCAAAGGGAGAAGGGTGGGGGAAGGCGATGGGTGGTGGTGTGCCACTGGTTGGGGCCCCTGCCTGGGGGCCCGGGGCCCCTGGCTGTGCAGGCGCTAAGAGACCATTTTTACCCTATGGGTCTCGCTGTACGGCGATGCCGTCAGCTTCTGCTCCAGCGCACGCCATCAGCTCTATCTTTGCTCATTCGAAAGCGGTGATGCAGTTGTTAACAATGGAAGGCAAACTCTCAAAGGCCAGGTGTACACCTCGAGTACGCGGTCGGCCAACAGAAGTGTGCGCGAGTTGCTGAAACAACGCCCTTCTGCACCACCTTGCAAGCTTTCTTACTCAATGCATTCATACGTATTTGTTCAGACACATTTGTGCGTGAAAGAGCTAGCTTTAGAGGGCTCGTTGCCCTCACCGCGCAGGGGTCGAGCCCTCCAAATGGCTATGCTCTTGTCCCCACAGCTGTTCATATGAATGAGATTGATGTAATATGTCAATTGTCATGCAGGCCAGGCTGGAAGGTGGTACATTGACAGGCTCGGTGCCCCCCGCATAGCCCGGCAGCGTGCAAGGCGCTCGCGAGGCCCGGAACACCAGGAAACCGTGCTCCTGCGTGCCCTGCTGTCTCCTCTTACTTGGCCATACATACACAACTGGTTGTGAGCCAGGAGACACCCAAATTCAAGGCACAATGGGGCACCAGGCAGCGCCCGCGTGCAGGGGCTCTGAGCCGGGCTAGGTGCCCTGGCCCCCACCCCCCTCAGCTTGAATGACCATTATTAGCTGCCCCAGGCATGGTTTTGCCATCCCCCTGCCTGGATCTAATGGGCAGGTCGTTAACCAAGGTGTGTGCCTTGTGGGGCCCTGAGAAACAACGAATCAAGAGCTGTGTGGCCCAAAAACGCGTTGGAAGGGGTACCTGGTCTGTGCGTCCCTAAACTTTAGGAACCCTAAAGGCTCGTTGCCCGAGGGGCTCAGAGCCTCTGATTTTCAAGCTGCTTTCCTCCAAATGTGATTTTATACATTGTAACACCAATCGGAGGTGTCCAGCTCACATGGGAATGCAATTGGAGGCGACATTCTGCCTGACATGAATGCTAGGCAATTTACCCTTCCCCACGTGTTCCCAGGTGTGTTCAGCACTCGCCCCCCCCCCCCTCTTCCCCCCCTCTTCCCTCCCAACCAGCTCTAGGGTTTATCTGCTGAATAATGCTGACTCAGCTGCCAGGGGCCCAAGTCCTCAGAGCCAGGGGGTGGGGGCCAGCTCCAGCCACCTCCACCCACCTCCACCCACCTCCAGCATCTGCGAGGGGCCACATAAAGCGCAAGGAGACATGGGCTTAGTACCTGGGTGTCTATTGGTTAGGCAGGGCCTGCTTGAGCAGGAAGGAGGGGGGCCCGCAAGCCCGGGTGGGCCCACGGATCCCTCACGACCCCCCCTCCCCACAAGTCAGGTTTCCATGCTACCCCACCACCTCCAAGGGCTCCCCTGCACCCGTACACCATCAAGCCCCCAGGATTTGCTTGAGTTTGCTGTCCACTCAATTCCGAACCCCCTCTGAGAGCGCCCCCCAGCCCCGCCTGCAGGCAGGGTGCAACCCGGCTGCCAGGGGCACAAGTTCTAAGCCCCAGGAGCTGTGAGCCAGCTCCAGCCACCTCCAGCATCTGCGATGTGACCCACTTGCGTGAAGGGTGGCATGGGATCAGTAGCTAGGTGTGTACTAGGTAGGATGCAGTCAATGGTTGAGGGGGGAGGGGGGCCGGCAAGCCCGGGTGGGCCCACGGATCCCCCACGACCCCCCCTCCCCACAAGTCAGGTTTCCATGCTACCCCACCACCTCCAAGGGCTCCCCTGCACCCGTACACCATCAAGCCCCCAGGATTTGCTTGAGTTTGCTGTCCACTCAATTCCGAACCCCCTCTGAGAGCGCCCCCCAGCCCCGCCTGCAGGCAGGGTGCAACCCGGCTGCCAGGGGCACAAGTTCTAAGCCCCAGGAGCTGTGAGCCAGCTCCAGCCACCTCCAGCATCTGCGATGTGACCCACTTGCGTGAAGGGTGGCATGGGATCAGTAGCTAGGTGTGTACTAGGTAGGATGCAGTCAATGGTTGAGGGGGGAGGGGGGCCGGCAAGCCCGGGTGGGCCCACGGATCCCCCACGACCCCCCCTCCCCACAAGTCAGGTTTCCATGCTACCCCACCACCTCCAAGGGCTCCCCTGCACCCGTACACCATCAAGCCCCCAGGATTTGCTTGAGTTTGCTGTCCACTCAATTCCGAACCCCCTCTGAGAGCGCCCCCCAGCCCCGCCTGCAGGCAGGGTGCAACCCGGCTGCCAGGGGCACAAGTTCTAAGCCCCAGGAGCTGTGAGCCAGCTCCAGCCACCTCCAGCATCTGCGATGTGACCCACTTGCGTGAAGGGTGGCATGGGATCAGTAGCTAGGTGTGTACTAGGTAGGATGCAGTCAATGGTTGAGGGGGGAGGGGGGCCGGCAAGCCCGGGTGGGCCCACGGACCCCCCACGACCCCCCCTCCCCACAAGTCAGGTTTCCATGCTACCCCACCACCTCCAAGGGCTCCCCTGCACCCGTACACCATCAAGCCCCCAGGATTTGCTTGAGTTTGCTGTCCACTCAATTCCGAACCCCCTCTGAGAGCGCCCCCCAGCCCCGCCTGCAGGCAGGGTGCAACCCGGCTGCCAGGGGCACAAGTTCTAAGCCCCAGGAGCTGTGAGCCAGCTCCAGCCACCTCCAGCATCTGCGATGTGACCCACTTGCGTGAAGGATGGCATGGGATCAGTAGCTAGGTGTGTACTAGGTAGGATGCAGTCAATGGTTGAGGGGGGAGGGGGGCCGGCAAGCCCGGGTGGGCCCACGGACCCCCCACGACCCCTCCTCCCCACAAAGCAGGTTTCCATGCTATCCCACCACCTCCAAGGGCTCCCCTGCACCCGTACACCATCAAGCCCCCAGGATTTGCTTGAGTTTGCTGTCCACTCAATTCCGAACCCCCTCTGAGAGCGCCCCCCAGCCCCGCCTGCAGGCAGGGTGCAACCCGGCTGCCAGGGGCACAAGTTCTAAGCCCCAGGAGCTGTGAGCCAGCTCCAGCCACCTCCAGCATCTGCGATGTGACCCACTTGCGTGAAGGATGGCATGGGATCAGTAGCTAGGTGTGTACTAGGTAGGATGCAGTCAATGGTTGAGGGGGGAGGGGGGCCGGCAAGCCCGGGTGGGCCCACGGACCCCCCACGACCCCTCCTCCCCACAAAGCAGGTTTCCATGCTATCCCACCACCTCCAAGGGCTCCCCTGCACCCGTACACCATCAAGCCCCCAGGATTTGCTTGAGTTTGCTGTCCACTCAATTCCGAACCCCCTCTGAGAGCGCCCCCCAGCCCCGCCTGCAGGCAGGGTGCAACCCGGCTGCCAGGGGCACAAGTTCTAAGCCCCAGGAGCTGTGAGCCAGCTCCAGCCACCTCCAGCATCTGCGATGTGACCCACTTGCGTGAAGGGTGGCATGGGATCAGTAGCTAGGTGTGTACTAGGTAGGATGCAGTCAATGGTTGAGGGGGGAGGGGGGCCGGCAAGCCCGGGTGGGCCCACGGACCCCCCACGACCCCCCCTCCCCACAAGTCAGGTTTCCATGCTACCCCACCACCTCCAAGGGCTCCCCTGCACCCGTACACCATCAAGCCCCCAGGATTTGCTTGAGTTTGCTGTCCACTCAATTCCGAACCCCCTCTGAGAGCGCCCCCCAGCCCCGCCTGCAGGCAGGGTGCAACCCGGCTGCCAGGGGCACAAGTTCTAAGCCCCAGGAGCTGTGAGCCAGCTCCAGCCACCTCCAGCATCTGCGATGTGACCCACTTGCGTGAAGGATGGCATGGGATCAGTAGCTAGGTGTGTACTAGGTAGGATGCAGTCAATGGTTGAGGGGGGAGGGGGGCCGGCAAGCCCGGGTGGGCCCACGGACCCCCCACGACCCCTCCTCCCCACAAAGCAGGTTTCCATGCTATCCCACCACCTCCAAGGGCTCCCCTGCACCCGTACACCATCAAGCCCCCAGGATTTGCTTGAGTTTGCTGTCCACTCAATTCCGAACCCCCTCTGAGAGCGCCCCCCAGCCCCGCCTGCAGGCAGGGTGCAACCCGGCTGCCAGGGGCACAAGTTCTAAGCCCCAGGAGCTGTGAGCCAGCTCCAGCCACCTCCAGCATCTGCGATGTGACCCACTTGCGTGAAGGATGGCATGGGATCAGTAGCTAGGTGTGTACTAGGTAGGATGCAGTCAATGGTTGAGGGGGGAGGGGGGCCGGCAAGCCCGGGTGGGCCCACGGACCCCCCACGACCCCTCCTCCCCACAAAGCAGGTTTCCATGCTATCCCACCACCTCCAAGGGCTCCCCTGCACCCGTACACCATCAAGCCCCCAGGATTTGCTTGAGTTTGCTGTCCACTCAATTCCGAACCCCCTCTGAGAGCGCCCCCCAGCCCCGCCTGCAGGCAGGGTGCAACCCGGCTGCCAGGGGCACAAGTTCTAAGCCCCAGGAGCTGTGAGCCAGCTCCAGCCACCTCCAGCATCTGCGATGTGACCCACTTGCGTGAAGGGTGGCATGGGATCAGTAGCTAGGTGTGTACTAGGTAGGATGCAGTCAATGGTTGAGGGGGGAGGGGGGCCGGCAAGCCCGGGTGGGCCCACGGACCCCCCACGACCCCCCCTCCCCACAAGTCAGGTTTCCATGCTACCCCACCACCTCCAAGGGCTCCCCTGCACCCGTACACCATCAAGCCCCCAGGATTTGCTTGAGTTTGCTGTCCACTCAATTCCGAACCCCCTCTGAGAGCGCCCCCCAGCCCCGCCTGCAGGCAGGGTGCAACCCGGCTGCCAGGGGCACAAGTTCTAAGCCCCAGGAGCTGTGAGCCAGCTCCAGCCACCTCCAGCATCTGCGATGTGACCCACTTGCGTGAAGGATGGCATGGGATCAGTAGCTAGGTGTGTACTAGGTAGGATGCAGTCAATGGTTGAGGGGGGAGGGGGGCCGGCAAGCCCAGGTGGGCCCACGGACCCCCCACGACCCCTCCTCCCCACAAAGCAGGTTTCCATGCTACCCCACCACCTCCAAGGGCTCCCCTGCACCCGTACACCATCAAGCCCCCAGGATTTGCTTGAGTTTGCTGTCCACTCAATTCCGAACCCCCTCTGAGAGCGCCCCCCAGCCCCGCCTGCAGGCAGGGTGCAACCCGGCTGCCAGGGGCACAAGTTCTAAGCCCCAGGAGCTGTGAGCCAGCTCCAGCCACCTCCAGCATCTGCGATGTGACCCACTTGCGTGAAGGGTGGCATGGGATCAGTAGCTAGGTGTGTACTAGGTAGGATGCAGTCAATGGTTGAGGGGGAGGGGGGCCGGCAAGCCCAGGTGGGCCCACGGACCCCACACGACCCCCCCTCCCCACAAAGCAGGTTTCCATGCTACCCCACCACCTCCAAGGGCTCCCCTGCACCCGTACACCATCAAGCCCCCAGGATTTGCTTGAGTTTGCTGTCCACTCAATTCCGAACCCTTCCTGCCACACAGCAGCTGGCCCCCAGGATCTGCTTGAATGTTCTGTCCCCTTGAGTCCAGCCCCTTCCTGGCCCATAACTCCCCAGGTGCTGCTCTCCACTGGCCAGCCTGACTTTGCCATCCCCACCCACCCACAGGGGTTATGTCCCTGGCCCACCAGTCCTTAGCTGGCAAAGCTGCCCCTTGGTGTGTGTTTGCTGCAGTGGATTGTTCCATTACTGGGAAGACTCAGTGGGCAAGACCGTTTTACAAGTCCATGACCTGCTGATGTCTGGCACACCTGCTCCGTTCCAACAGCCAGAGTCAACCAGCTGCATCATACATCTGCTGCAAAGCATACACAGTATTACAAACATGCACACATGCTGTCTGAACACTTGAAAACGAAGCATGCAAATCCAGGGGCACAAGTCCTCAGAGCCAGTGGATGTGGGCCAGCTCCAGCTGCTTCCATCCACCTCCAGCATCTGCAAAGGGGACGATTTCCGTGGAGGGGGGCGTGGGGTCAGCAGCTGGGTGTCTGTTAGGTAGGATGCAGTCAATGGGTGAGGGGGAAGGGAGGGCGGCAAGCCCAGGTGGGCCCACGGACCCCCCATGACCCCCCCAGCCCTCAAGTCGAATTTCCATACCACTCCACCCCTCCCAAGGGCTCCCCTGCACCCGTGCAGCATGCCGCCCCCAAACTCTGCTCAAATCTGTTGTCCCCTCGATTCCGAACCTCCCTGGCAGTGCCCCCAACCCCACCTGGAGGCACCTGGGTGCAACCCGGCTGCCAGGAGCACAAGTCCTCAGAGCCAGTGGATGTGGGCCAGCTCCAGCTGCTTCCATCCACCTCCAGCATCTGCAAAGGGGACGATTTCCGTGGAGGGGGGCGTGGGGTCAGCAGCTGGGTGTCTGTTAGGTAGGATGCAGTCAATGGGTGAGGGGGAAGGGAGGGCGGCAAGCCCAGGTGGGCCCACGGACCCCCCATGACCCCCCCAGCCCTCAAGTCGAATTTCCATACCACTCCACCCCTCCCAAGGGCTCCCCTGCACCCGTGCAGCATGCCGCCCCCAAACTCTGCTCAAATCTGTTGTCCCCTCGATTCCGAACCTCCCTGGCAGTGCCCCCAACCCCACCTGGAGGCACCTGGGTGCAACCCGGCTGCCAGGAGCACAAGTCCTCAGAGCCAGTGGATGTGGGCCAGCTCCAGCTGCTTCCATCCACCTCCAGCATCTGCAAAGGGGACGATTTCCGTGGAGGGGGGCGTGGGGTCAGCAGCTGGGTGTCTGTTAGGTAGGATGCAGTCAATGGGTGAGGGGGAAGGGAGGGCGGCAAGCCCAGGTGGGCCCACGGACCCCCCATGACCCCCCCAGCCCTCAAGTCGAATTTCCATACCACTCCACCCCTCCCAAGGGCTCCCCTGCACCCGTGCAGCATGCCGCCCCCAAACTCTGCTCAAATCTGTTGTCCCCTCGATTCCGAACCTCCCTGGCAGTGCCCCCAACCCCACCTGGAGGCACCTGGGTGCAACCCGGCTGCCAGGAGCACAAGTCCTCAGAGCCAGTGGATGTGGGCCAGCTCCAGCTGCTTCCATCCACCTCCAGCATCTGCAAAGGGGACGATTTCCGTGGAGGGGGGCGTGGGGTCAGCAGCTGGGTGTCTGTTAGGTAGGATGCAGTCAATGGGTGAGGGGGAAGGGAGGGCGGCAAGCCCAGGTGGGCCCACGGACCCCCCATGACCCCCCCAGCCCTCAAGTCGAATTTCCATACCACTCCACCCCTCCCAAGGGCTCCCCTGCACCCGTGCAGCATGCCGCCCCCAAACTCTGCTCAAATCTGTTGTCCCCTCGATTCCGAACCTCCCTGGCAGTGCCCCCAACCCCACCTGGAGGCACCTGGGTGCAACCCGGCTGCCAGGAGCACAAGTCCTCAGCCCCAGGAGCTGTGGGCCAGCTCCAGCTGCTTCCATCCACCTCCAGCATCTGCAAAGGGGACGATTTCCGTGGAGGGGGGCGTGGGGTCAGCAGCTGGGTGTCTGTTAGGTAGGATGCAGTCAATGGGTGAGGGGGAAGGGAGGGCGGCAAGCCCAGGTGGGCCCACGGACCCCCCATGACCCCCCCAGCCCTCAAGTCGAATTTCCATACCACTCCACCCCTCCCAAGGGCTCCCCTGCACCCGTGCAGCATGCCGCCCCCAAACTCTGCTCAAATCTGTTGTCCCCTCGATTCCGAACCTCCCTGGCAGTGCCCCCAACCCCACCTGGAGGCACCTGGGTGCAACCCGGCTGCCAGGAGCACAAGTCCTCAGAGCCAGTGGATGTGGGCCAGCTCCAGCTGCTTCCATCCACCTCCAGCATCTGCAAAGGGGACGATTTCCGTGGAGGGGGGCGTGGGGTCAGCAGCTGGGTGTCTGTTAGGTAGGATGCAGTCAATGGGTGAGGGGGAAGGGAGGGCGGCAAGCCCAGGTGGGCCCACGGACCCCCCATGACCCCCCCAGCCCTCAAGTCGAATTTCCATACCACTCCACCCCTCCCAAGGGCTCCCCTGCACCCGTGCAGCATGCCGCCCCCAAACTCTGCTCAAATCTGTTGTCCCCTCGATTCCGAACCTCCCTGGCAGTGCCCCCAACCCCACCTGGAGGCACCTGGGTGCAACCCGGCTGCCAGGAGCACAAGTCCTCAGAGCCAGTGGATGTGGGCCAGCTCCAGCTGCTTCCATCCACCTCCAGCATCTGCAAAGGGGACGATTTCCGTGGAGGGGGGCGTGGGGTCAGCAGCTGGGTGTCTGTTAGGTAGGATGCAGTCAATGGGTGAGGGGGAAGGGAGGGCGGCAAGCCCAGGTGGGCCCACGGACCCCCCATGACCCCCCCAGCCCTCAAGTCGAATTTCCATACCACTCCACCCCTCCCAAGGGCTCCCCTGCACCCGTGCAGCATGCCGCCCCCAAACTCTGCTCAAATCTGTTGTCCCCTCGATTCCGAACCTCCCTGGCAGTGCCCCCAACCCCACCTGGAGGCACCTGGGTGCAACCCGGCTGCCAGGAGCACAAGTCCTCAGAGCCAGTGGATGTGGGCCAGCTCCAGCTGCTTCCATCCACCTCCAGCATCTGCAAAGGGGACGATTTCCGTGGAGGGGGGCGTGGGGTCAGCAGCTGGGTGTCTGTTAGGTAGGATGCAGTCAATGGGTGAGGGGGAAGGGAGGGCGGCAAGCCCAGGTGGGCCCACGGACCCCCCATGACCCCCCCAGCCCTCAAGTCGAATTTCCATACCACTCCACCCCTCCCAAGGGCTCCCCTGCACCCGTGCAGCATGCCGCCCCCAAACTCTGCTCAAATCTGTTGTCCCCTCGATTCCGAACCTCCCTGGCAGTGCCCCCAACCCCACCTGGAGGCACCTGGGTGCAACCCGGCTGCCAGGAGCACAAGTCCTCAGAGCCAGTGGATGTGGGCCAGCTCCAGCTGCTTCCATCCACCTCCAGCATCTGCAAAGGGGACGATTTCCGTGGAGGGGGGCGTGGGGTCAGCAGCTGGGTGTCTGTTAGGTAGGATGCAGTCAATGGGTGAGGGGGAAGGGAGGGCGGCAAGCCCAGGTGGGCCCACGGACCCCCCATGACCCCCCCAGCCCTCAAGTCGAATTTCCATACCACTCCACCCCTCCCAAGGGCTCCCCTGCACCCGTGCAGCATGCCGCCCCCAAACTCTGCTCAAATCTGTTGTCCCCTCGATTCCGAACCTCCCTGGCAGTGCCCCCAACCCCACCTGGAGGCACCTGGGTGCAACCCGGCTGCCAGGAGCACAAGTCCTCAGAGCCAGTGGATGTGGGCCAGCTCCAGCTGCTTCCATCCACCTCCAGCATCTGCAAAGGGGACGATTTCCGTGGAGGGGGGCGTGGGGTCAGCAGCTGGGTGTCTGTTAGGTAGGATGCAGTCAATGGGTGAGGGGGAAGGGAGGGCGGCAAGCCCAGGTGGGCCCACGGACCCCCCATGACCCCCCCAGCCCTCAAGTCGAATTTCCATACCACTCCACCCCTCCCAAGGGCTCCCCTGCACCCGTGCAGCATGCCGCCCCCAAACTCTGCTCAAATCTGTTGTCCCCTCGATTCCGAACCTCCCTGGCAGTGCCCCCAACCCCACCTGGAGGCACCTGGGTGCAACCCGGCTGCCAGGAGCACAAGTCCTCAGAGCCAGTGGATGTGGGCCAGCTCCAGCTGCTTCCATCCACCTCCAGCATCTGCAAAGGGGACGATTTCCGTGGAGGGGGGCGTGGGGTCAGCAGCTGGGTGTCTGTTAGGTAGGATGCAGTCAATGGGTGAGGGGGAAGGGAGGGCGGCAAGCCCAGGTGGGCCCACGGACCCCCCATGACCCCCCCAGCCCTCAAGTCGAATTTCCATACCACTCCACCCCTCCCAAGGGCTCCCCTGCACCCGTGCAGCATGCCGCCCCCAAACTCTGCTCAAATCTGTTGTCCCCTCGATTCCGAACCTCCCTGGCAGTGCCCCCAACCCCACCTGGAGGCACCTGGGTGCAACCCGGCTGCCAGGAGCACAAGTCCTCAGAGCCAGTGGATGTGGGCCAGCTCCAGCTGCTTCCATCCACCTCCAGCATCTGCAAAGGGGACGATTTCCGTGGAGGGGGGCGTGGGGTCAGCAGCTGGGTGTCTGTTAGGTAGGATGCAGTCAATGGGTGAGGGGGAAGGGAGGGCGGCAAGCCCAGGTGGGCCCACGGACCCCCCATGACCCCCCCAGCCCTCAAGTCGAATTTCCATACCACTCCACCCCTCCCAAGGGCTCCCCTGCACCCGTGCAGCATGCCGCCCCCAAACTCTGCTCAAATCTGTTGTCCCCTCGATTCCGAACCTCCCTGGCAGTGCCCCCAACCCCACCTGGAGGCACCTGGGTGCAACCCGGCTGCCAGGAGCACAAGTCCTCAGAGCCAGTGGATGTGGGCCAGCTCCAGCTGCTTCCATCCACCTCCAGCATCTGCAAAGGGGACGATTTCCGTGGAGGGGGGCGTGGGGTCAGCAGCTGGGTGTCTGTTAGGTAGGATGCAGTCAATGGGTGAGGGGGAAGGGAGGGCGGCAAGCCCAGGTGGGCCCACGGACCCCCCATGACCCCCCCAGCCCTCAAGTCGAATTTCCATACCACTCCACCCCTCCCAAGGGCTCCCCTGCACCCGTGCAGCATGCCGCCCCCAAACTCTGCTCAAATCTGTTGTCCCCTCGATTCCGAACCTCCCTGGCAGTGCCCCCAACCCCACCTGGAGGCACCTGGGTGCAACCCGGCTGCCAGGAGCACAAGTCCTCAGAGCCAGTGGATGTGGGCCAGCTCCAGCTGCTTCCATCCACCTCCAGCATCTGCAAAGGGGACGATTTCCGTGGAGGGGGGCGTGGGGTCAGCAGCTGGGTGTCTGTTAGGTAGGATGCAGTCAATGGGTGAGGGGGAAGGGAGGGCGGCAAGCCCAGGTGGGCCCACGGACCCCCCATGACCCCCCCAGCCCTCAAGTCGAATTTCCATACCACTCCACCCCTCCCAAGGGCTCCCCTGCACCCGTGCAGCATGCCGCCCCCAAACTCTGCTCAAATCTGTTGTCCCCTCGATTCCGAACCTCCCTGGCAGTGCCCCCAACCCCACCTGGAGGCACCTGGGTGCAACCCGGCTGCCAGGAGCACAAGTCCTCAGAGCCAGTGGATGTGGGCCAGCTCCAGCTGCTTCCATCCACCTCCAGCATCTGCAAAGGGGACGATTTCCGTGGAGGGGGGCGTGGGGTCAGCAGCTGGGTGTCTGTTAGGTAGGATGCAGTCAATGGGTGAGGGGGAAGGGAGGGCGGCAAGCCCAGGTGGGCCCACGGACCCCCCATGACCCCCCCAGCCCTCAAGTCGAATTTCCATACCACTCCACCCCTCCCAAGGGCTCCCCTGCACCCGTGCAGCATGCCGCCCCCAAACTCTGCTCAAATCTGTTGTCCCCTCGATTCCGAACCTCCCTGGCAGTGCCCCCAACCCCACCTGGAGGCACCTGGGTGCAACCCGGCTGCCAGGAGCACAAGTCCTCAGAGCCAGTGGATGTGGGCCAGCTCCAGCTGCTTCCATCCACCTCCAGCATCTGCAAAGGGGACGATTTCCGTGGAGGGGGGCGTGGGGTCAGCAGCTGGGTGTCTGTTAGGTAGGATGCAGTCAATGGGTGAGGGGGAAGGGAGGGCGGCAAGCCCAGGTGGGCCCACGGACCCCCCATGACCCCCCCAGCCCTCAAGTCGAATTTCCATACCACTCCACCCCTCCCAAGGGCTCCCCTGCACCCGTGCAGCATGCCGCCCCCAAACTCTGCTCAAATCTGTTGTCCCCTCGATTCCGAACCTCCCTGGCAGTGCCCCCAACCCCACCTGGAGGCACCTGGGTGCAACCCGGCTGCCAGGAGCACAAGTCCTCAGAGCCAGTGGATGTGGGCCAGCTCCAGCTGCTTCCATCCACCTCCAGCATCTGCAAAGGGGACGATTTCCGTGGAGGGGGGCGTGGGGTCAGCAGCTGGGTGTCTGTTAGGTAGGATGCAGTCAATGGGTGAGGGGGAAGGGAGGGCGGCAAGCCCAGGTGGGCCCACGGACCCCCCATGACCCCCCCAGCCCTCAAGTCGAATTTCCATACCACTCCACCCCTCCCAAGGGCTCCCCTGCACCCGTGCAGCATGCCGCCCCCAAACTCTGCTCAAATCTGTTGTCCCCTCGATTCCGAACCTCCCTGGCAGTGCCCCCAACCCCACCTGGAGGCACCTGGGTGCAACCCGGCTGCCAGGAGCACAAGTCCTCAGAGCCAGTGGATGTGGGCCAGCTCCAGCTGCTTCCATCCACCTCCAGCATCTGCAAAGGGGACGATTTCCGTGGAGGGGGGCGTGGGGTCAGCAGCTGGGTGTCTGTTAGGTAGGATGCAGTCAATGGGTGAGGGGGAAGGGAGGGCGGCAAGCCCAGGTGGGCCCACGGACCCCCCATGACCCCCCCAGCCCTCAAGTCGAATTTCCATACCACTCCACCCCTCCCAAGGGCTCCCCTGCACCCGTGCAGCATGCCGCCCCCAAACTCTGCTCAAATCTGTTGTCCCCTCGATTCCGAACCTCCCTGGCAGTGCCCCCAACCCCACCTGGAGGCACCTGGGTGCAACCCGGCTGCCAGGAGCACAAGTCCTCAGAGCCAGTGGATGTGGGCCAGCTCCAGCTGCTTCCATCCACCTCCAGCATCTGCAAAGGGGACGATTTCCGTGGAGGGGGGGCGTGGGGTCAGCAGCTGGGTGTCTGTTAGGTAGGATGCAGTCAATGGGTGAGGGGGAAGGGAGGGCGGCAAGCCCAGGTGGGCCCACGGACCCCCCATGACCCCCCCAGCCCTCAAGTCGAATTTCCATACCACTCCACCCCTCCCAAGGGCTCCCCTGCACCCGTGCAGCATGCCGCCCCCAAACTCTGCTCAAATCTGTTGTCCCCTCGATTCCGAACCTCCCTGGCAGTGCCCCCAACCCCACCTGGAGGCACCTGGGTGCAACCCGGCTGCCAGGAGCACAAGTCCTCAGAGCCAGTGGATGTGGGCCAGCTCCAGCTGCTTCCATCCACCTCCAGCATCTGCAAAGGGGACGATTTCCGTGGAGGGGGGCGTGGGGTCAGCAGCTGGGTGTCTGTTAGGTAGGATGCAGTCAATGGGTGAGGGGGAAGGGAGGGCGGCAAGCCCAGGTGGGCCCACGGACCCCCCATGACCCCCCCAGCCCTCAAGTCGAATTTCCATACCACTCCACCCCTCCCAAGGGCTCCCCTGCACCCGTGCAGCATGCCGCCCCCAAACTCTGCTCAAATCTGTTGTCCCCTCGATTCCGAACCTCCCTGGCAGTGCCCCCAACCCCACCTGGAGGCACCTGGGTGCAACCCGGCTGCCAGGAGCACAAGTCCTCAGAGCCAGTGGATGTGGGCCAGCTCCAGCTGCTTCCATCCACCTCCAGCATCTGCAAAGGGGACGATTTCCGTGGAGGGGGGCGTGGGGTCAGCAGCTGGGTGTCTGTTAGGTAGGATGCAGTCAATGGGTGAGGGGGAAGGGAGGGCGGCAAGCCCAGGTGGGCCCACGGACCCCCCATGACCCCCCCAGCCCTCAAGTCGAATTTCCATACCACTCCACCCCTCCCAAGGGCTCCCCTGCACCCGTGCAGCATGCCGCCCCCAAACTCTGCTCAAATCTGTTGTCCCCTCGATTCCGAACCTCCCTGGCAGTGCCCCCAACCCCACCTGGAGGCACCTGGGTGCAACCCGGCTGCCAGGAGCACAAGTCCTCAGAGCCAGTGGATGTGGGCCAGCTCCAGCTGCTTCCATCCACCTCCAGCATCTGCAAAGGGGACGATTTCCGTGGAGGGGGGCGTGGGGTCAGCAGCTGGGTGTCTGTTAGGTAGGATGCAGTCAATGGGTGAGGGGGAAGGGAGGGCGGCAAGCCCAGGTGGGCCCACGGACCCCCCATGACCCCCCCAGCCCTCAAGTCGAATTTCCATACCACTCCACCCCTCCCAAGGGCTCCCCTGCACCCGTGCAGCATGCCGCCCCCAAACTCTGCTCAAATCTGTTGTCCCCTCGATTCCGAACCTCCCTGGCAGTGCCCCCAACCCCACCTGGAGGCACCTGGGTGCAACCCGGCTGCCAGGAGCACAAGTCCTCAGAGCCAGTGGATGTGGGCCAGCTCCAGCTGCTTCCATCCACCTCCAGCATCTGCAAAGGGGACGATTTCCGTGGAGGGGGGGCGTGGGGTCAGCAGCTGGGTGTCTGTTAGGTAGGATGCAGTCAATGGGTGAGGGGGAAGGGAGGGCGGCAAGCCCAGGTGGGCCCACGGACCCCCCATGACCCCCCCCAGCCCTCAAGTCGAATTTCCATACCACTCCACCCCTCCCAAGGGCTCCCCTGCACCCGTGCAGCATGCCGCCCCCAAACTCTGCTCAAATCTGTTGTCCCCTCGATTCCGAACCTCCCTGGCAGTGCCCCCAACCCCACCTGGAGGCACCTGGGTGCAACCCGGCTGCCAGGAGCACAAGTCCTCAGAGCCAGTGGATGTGGGCCAGCTCCAGCTGCTTCCATCCACCTCCAGCATCTGCAAAGGGGACGATTTCCGTGGAGGGGGGCGTGGGGTCAGCAGCTGGGTGTCTGTTAGGTAGGATGCAGTCAATGGGTGAGGGGGAAGGGAGGGCGGCAAGCCCAGGTGGGCCCACGGACCCCCCATGACCCCCCCAGCCCTCAAGTCGAATTTCCATACCACTCCACCCCTCCCAAGGGCTCCCCTGCACCCGTGCAGCATGCCGCCCCCAAACTCTGCTCAAATCTGTTGTCCCCTCGATTCCGAACCTCCCTGGCAGTGCCCCCAACCCCACCTGGAGGCACCTGGGTGCAACCCGGCTGCCAGGAGCACAAGTCCTCAGAGCCAGTGGATGTGGGCCAGCTCCAGCTGCTTCCATCCACCTCCAGCATCTGCAAAGGGGACGATTTCCGTGGAGGGGGGCGTGGGGTCAGCAGCTGGGTGTCTGTTAGGTAGGATGCAGTCAATGGGTGAGGGGGAAGGGAGGGCGGCAAGCCCAGGTGGGCCCACGGACCCCCCATGACCCCCCCAGCCCTCAAGTCGAATTTCCATACCACTCCACCCCTCCCAAGGGCTCCCCTGCACCCGTGCAGCATGCCGCCCCCAAACTCTGCTCAAATCTGTTGTCCCCTCGATTCCGAACCTCCCTGGCAGTGCCCCCAACCCCACCTGGAGGCACCTGGGTGCAACCCGGCTGCCAGGAGCACAAGTCCTCAGAGCCAGTGGATGTGGGCCAGCTCCAGCTGCTTCCATCCACCTCCAGCATCTGCAAAGGGGACGATTTCCGTGGAGGGGGCGTGGGGTCAGCAGCTGGGTGTCTGTTAGGTAGGATGCAGTCAATGGGTGAGGGGGAAGGGAGGGCGGCAAGCCCAGGTGGGCCCACGGACCCCCCCATGACCCCCCCAGCCCTCAAGTCGAATTTCCATACCACTCCACCCCTCCCAAGGGCTCCCCTGCACCCGTGCAGCATGCCGCCCCCAAACTCTGCTCAAATCTGTTGTCCCCTCGATTCCGAACCTCCCTGGCAGTGCCCCCAACCCCACCTGGAGGCACCTGGGTGCAACCCGGCTGCCAGGAGCACAAGTCCTCAGAGCCAGTGGATGTGGGCCAGCTCCAGCTGCTTCCATCCACCTCCAGCATCTGCAAAGGGGACGATTTCCGTGGAGGGGGGCGTGGGGGTCAGCAGCTGGGTGTCTGTTAGGTAGGATGCAGTCAATGGGTGAGGGGGAAGGAGGGCGGCAAGCCCAGGTGGGCCCACGGACCCCCCATGACCCCCCCAGCCCTCAAGTCGAATTTCCATACCACTCCACCCCTCCCAAGGGCTCCCCTGCACCCGTGCAGCATGCCGCCCCAAACTCTGCTCAAATCTGTTGTCCCCTCGATTCCGAACCTCCCTGGCAGTGCCCCCAACCCCACCTGGAGGCACCTGGGTGCAACCCGGCTGCCAGGAGCACAAGTCCTCAGAGCCAGTGGATGTGGGCCAGCTCCAGCTGCTTCCATCCACCTCCAGCATCTGCAAAGGGGACGATTTCCGTGGAGGGGGGCGTGGGGTCAGCAGCTGGGTGTCTGATACTCGGGCAGGGGTTTGTTGAGCAGGGGATTGGGTGGCGGATGCATTGCTGGAAGGGAGGAGGGGTGCGGGGCTGGTTTGCCGTGGGGGCCGTGTTTTGAGCGTGACGGCCTCAATTCCGCCCCCCCCCCCTTTGCTGGTTTGATCGAAGCTGATATTTGGGTTTGTATGATGTTGTGACGGTTTGATCTTGGCCGTTTTGCAAGCACTGTCGGTGGGCATCCTCGCTAGCAGGTGTTGCACACAAGTGCCGCATAGCCAGGAAAGTGCCCTCACATCGTTCTTCTCGTTCTACAAGTCGCAAATTGCCCTTGCTTGCCTGAGAGCTGCCACTGCAGGCGCCATTGCCTTGGTACAGCTCCAATTGCCAACTCCGCAGTGGGCCAAACCGAATGGGCAAGCTTGTTGAAAGCGTGCGGGGGCCTGCCATGCCTAACGGCCCTGACCCCGTACATGGCAAAGCTGCCTTTGTTCTGTCCCTCCTCGGTCGATAGCACCCGCTGCAGCTGAGACATCGTTCCGAACCTTCCGATCGCCCGTTCCCTGACCCCCGCCTGGACACGAGGGCCCACCTGGACACGCGCCGGAGGTAGGTAGGTAGGTAGCCCCAGTACCGGTGCCCACCCGCGAGACCACCTCCGTG
>JAEHOE010000264.1:0-63758 GCA_016858145.1 Edaphochlamys debaryana | reverse complement strand
CAAGCAGGCTTGAGGTGCCGCTTCTGCTGCTGTAGTCGACTTGTAGACGTTGATACCACTGACAGATCGGAGGCTTAGTCACACACGACCTGCGGTGACAAGGGAACGACGCTACCCTGACGCCGGAGCGGGAAGGGGACGCCTCGCTGCGCTCGGCGGGTGCCTGTGCCTGTGGAAGCCGGGTTCCTAGCTGCCTGACCGGGCGGCCTCTTGCGGCCGGGTACCGATAGGACTTAGTGCGGCAAACACCCGACAGATAACTGTCTGGTGAAGCGTTCGGGACCTGGGGGCAACCGGGCTACTAGAACACCTGCGGGTCCTGCGACGGGGGAAGGGGAGCAGTCCGGGGCCAACGGACGGCCTCGCTGCCGGTAGACTGTTGTCGTTGACGGCGAAGGTACTTGTTTGGGCACCTGCGGTCAGACAAAGGCTGTGCTACTCCTATGTGCGTACTCTGCGTACGCGACGACGGCGATGGGCGACTATTCAGTGACCGAAGTCACACGAGGGACGCGCGGCCTGTCTTTCAATCACGGGATTACACTTCCTTGCTAGTGTCACGATGATCAGTCGCAACTCTTGCTCAGTCGCGGAGCGGTACACACACACACGCTGTCCCTCTAGCAGGGACTTTCGCTGGAAGGCTTGTAAGGAGGCGCTATCCTCCTTTTTCTATTTTAATTCCGGTTTTTAAAAGCGCGCAACCACGCGGAATATAAAGGGCTCGGGCCCGCGGCCCGCCGTACAGGCCGGGCCGCGTGCCTTTCGCCTCGCCGCGCCTACGAGGCCCACACCGCTCCTAACCTAGCTCACTGCAGCAATAGCGCTAGCCCTAACTCAACAACACACAGCTCCTGGTGTCGGGGCAGTTTGGGGCGCCAGGGTACGGCCCCACAATCCGGTGCGCCCATTGCGCCGCGCCGGACCCTACCCCTGCACTGCACCGGCATACCCAGCGGGCAACAACGCGGGAATAGCACAAACCAACGCAGTAGCAGGTCTAGGGGCGAGGGTCTCGACGGCCCGTCCTCCTTTGAACGCGCAGCTCGCGTCAGGCCGTCTTCTGCACTCGAGGGCGGCCTAGACACACACAGAACCCACAGAACACACGCAGTAGTCCTAATACTTCGTGCTCACGCTCTAAAGCACGTCCTGGCGTCCGCAATTCAGGTTTGGAGGGCGGACCGCTCTTCCGCTTACTCCACTAAGAACCCAAACAGCACACTGCCGTGATTGTCGCGCAGACTGCACAAGGAGAGGGCGGTTCTTGCGGAGAGCCCACCGTTGCCAGTGGAGGGCTCCTTGCATGGCCGCTTCCTCCCACCGGGGGCACGCTCGGGCGTTGCTCCCACTCCAATTATGAATCACACTGAACGGAGAAGCTAAGCTGCGGGCGGATTGGCGGGGGCGCCAGCCATCCGTCGGCCTCCGGGCCGCGGCCTCGCGCTTGCAGCGCTCGGCCGTCCACAGCAGCGAAGAATACCTTGAACCACACAGGAAACGGTCCGAGGCTCCAGACGAAGGAGCCAGGGAAGACGCAATGCTCCACGAATCATCCTACGCGAGCCGGCTCCCGGCCTCGCGATGACTGACATAAGCTCCAGCATGCTTGCGCAATAGTGTGTAGGGGCTAGCGCCTTGCGCGTGCCGGCCTGCCGGCCAGACACTAACCCTCCTGGCACTCTCCTCCAGTCCACGCATTTAGGTCGGGAAGCCAGTTCGCCACGCCACGCAACCGGGTGCCATACTCGCTTGGGGTCGGTCGTCCCCTGCGCAGCATAGCTATGCCCGATCCTACCAAGGAAGCGTATAGCCCCTTGCGCTAGGACCAAGGACTCCGGACCGGTAGCTTTAACCAGGCGATCCTACTCCACAAAACGACGGGGAGCGGCCACCGGCGGGGCCGCCCGTCTTGAAATCGAAGACCCGAACCACGGGGAGGGGTGATGCCGAAAAACCTTTTTATGGGGGTTGAAACACACAGCACGGATGCAGTCTGTACGTCCACACCTCAGCACTGAGGGATGCACAAACCGCGCGTGATGCTGCGCAGGAGTGATCGGTCAGTCCGACAGCGGGAGACAGAAACATGCCAGGCTAGGTGCTCAACCAATAGGCTTGCTTGATGCTTGTATAGACACATGCCCCACGAGGGATGCTCCATGCTCACAAGCTCAAACACAGAGATATAACCGACGGGTATAGGCCACAATGCTTCCATGCATGCCCGACAATTTATTACTCTGACCCTGCCGAGGGCGAGTGCAGTGCGGCTGCTGCCGCCATTTCAAGGTTGGCGAGCTGCTCCGCAAGTGCGCTGCGCTCCTCAAACGCCAGGGCTAGCGCGCCGATGATGACCTCCTCCTCCGGGCCTGGCAAGCGCCCAGCTCGGAGGTGGTGTCAGACAGTTGCAGGCGCAGGGCCAGGATTTCCGCCCGCAGCTCGGCCTCGGCGTGCTCGCGCAGGGCCAGCTCATAGGCAATGGCGCCTATGTTCTGCCGCAGCACGGTCACCTCGGCTGTGCCGTATCGCGCTGGCGTACGGCCGCATTTAAGCTGCTAGTCCTGTCCCGTAGTTGCTCCAAGTTAATCTCCCAGATCTGGGCCTTCGCGCTCTCCGCCTCCTGAACCGCCCGCTCTAGCCGCTCAATGGCGCTGCGGTCTTGCAGGTGCACCTGGTTGGATGCATCCAGCTCACCGTGCAGCTCGTCCCGTGTCTTGGTCCAGGCGGCAGCCATCTGGATGCAGAAGGACGCCGCCAGGCCAAAGCCGTAGGGGGTGCCCGCGGCGGCCACGATCTTGGGGTCGACGAGGAAGGGTTGTCGGCACCAGAAGGTGTAGTCGGGGCAATCGATGCTGCCGAAGAAGTCGAACAGCAGTTCTTGAGCGGCGGCCGGGGAGGGCTCAGCGGAGGGCTCTTGGGGCGCTGCACTTAGAAGTAGCGGGCCCGGGGCGCCCACCGCGGGTTGGCCCTCCTGTGGTGGGCGGGGCAGCGGCGAGAGGCGGAAGGTCAGTGATGAAGAGAGAGAGGGTTGACGTAGCATTGTTGATAGAAGAAGACGACAGAGCGTGAACGGTGCAACACGGCCCGTCCCACAGCGGCGCGGTACCCACCCCGGGAAGCGCACCCAGGCGGGATGGCGGTCGCCGAGCGCGTGTACGTGGCGGAAGCGGACGGGCTCGCCCTCCTGCCGGCGCCAGTCGGTCGGCGAGTTGCGGAGGAACTGCAGGGCGGGCGATACGTCGCTCCACGGCACCTGGCTGGGCGTGGGGCGCAGCACGGAGGTGGGCGAGCTCACCCGCATGCGGCTCTCCTCGGGGTCAGAGTCGCTGCTGGACTCGGACATCTGGTCCCAGCGCGCGACCCTGCCCGCGCCCGTGGGGCTGGGCACCGCCTGGCGGTGGTCCAGGTCCCGGGGCGAGGCGGGAGGCGGCTGTACCGGGCCCGCGACGACGGGGCCGAGGTGGGAGTCCAGCAGGGCCTGCATGGTGGCCTCGCTCATCATCTGAGGACGGGGGCAACGGCCGAAGGGAGAGGGCGGAGGAGTGAATGGAGAGAAGAGAGACGAAGGGCTGGCGATATGGTAGTGGGCTCCAGAGGGTAAGAACGGTCTTCAGTAGCAGAGGGCTGGACTTGCCACCGGCTGACCCGGTAAAGACGTTCCCACTGCCTCACCTGGTCCAGCTCGCCCTTGCTCATGACGTCCCGGCGCGGGTAGCTGGGACCGGCGACAGGCGATGGCGCGGTTTCATGTACATTCCAGGCGCCTCGATGGTGACGCGGACGGCCGGCATGATGACGAACTGCTGGGGGCCCTGGTCGTCCTGGCGGGACCGTGGTCGATTCGAAGGGATGCGGCTGACCTCGGGGGCTCGGTAGTGAGGGGACTCACAGGGCGAGTCGTACAGGTTGAGGCGGGGAGGTTGTTCTGGAGGCGGATCATGTACGGGTTGAACGTGGGGTCTCGCGGGGCCTCGGTCTGGGGGTCGTTAAGCAGGTTGCCCGAGCCGGAGCGGATCACCAGGCACGGCGGGACGCTCGGCTTCGGCTGCTGGTACAGGACGGGAGGCGCGCTGCGCGCGGCGCCACGCCCTTGCTGATGCCGATGCGGAGGCGCTCTGGGAGTAGAGCCTGAGGCGGCCAAGGGGAAAGGGCGGCCGGAACGGGGAGGTCGCTTGGCTGGAGCATGGCTGATGGGTACGCGTGGTAGGGTCCCGACATGGTTCCCCAGCAGGACGGCCGAGACCAAGGCTCGCTGGGCTGGCCGCACGGTCAAGGTCGGCATCGGTCGGTGTTGCATGCATGCAACGCAACCGGGCCCGGCCAGGACGCTCGTGGGTCCCTTCTTGCCCTTAGCGTAACTCCAGTCACTCACATTGGTCTTGGGGACACGATATGAAGACTTGGCGACGAAGGTCTTGAGCACGCTTCGCGTCTGTTGGCAGGCGGCACAACAGGGGGAAGCGGCGGAAGGCGGTGAGGAGGTGACGAAACACGGTCGATGAGGGCGCAGCCGGTCATCTGCAGTCCAAGGCTGCTGTTGGGGAAAACCCGCAGGGCCTTGCTGCGGCAGCTCGAGTACGCCGCCCTTCCCCACTACTCACTTGAGGGGAGAGCACGTGGGCTGGCCGCAGGCAGAAGACTGCGTTCTGACGCCGGTAGACCTTGACGGTGCTGACGGCTTGGCTCGACGACGGTGTTAGCTCCTTGGCGATGGCTTTTACCAACCGTCCTGAGGTGGCGACGAAGGGCGGCGAAGGCAATAGCGGTCAGCATCGGCACGTCGGCCTTGGCAGGGGCTCAGCAGGCTGAGTTCAGGCCGAGCCGGGCCATCGTGGGACGCGGAGTGACCCCGACTTGCGGAATTGCCATGCCTCATCGACTACGGCGCGCGCGCGCGGTCGCAACCCCGGACCGTAACCCGGCTGAGCCAGTCAGCAAGAAGGGCATTCAGCAGGGCTAGCGATCCCAGGGCGCGACTTACCGGCGAGGGCGCGGGCGGTGGAGGTTGACGTTTTTGCCGGTGTTGCCTGGTGGACCGCTATGTCCACGTTCAAGGGGGTGCTGGTTGCCTTTGTGCGCCTCTGAGGGCGCGTTGCTGTTTTTCCTGTTAACCAAAACGGGGCAGTCGCCGGTCTTAAATTAGCCCGGCGCGGCCGCGGCCCCGGATTGGTTCGCAGGGCCGAGCTCAATCTGCTGATTCGCTCTGGCAGTTAACGCGCGGAAGGATGGTTTCTCCGGTCCCTTGCACCGAGCAGCGATGCGCATCGCCGAGCTTCGGTCGACAGCGATGCGGAGGCGCGCTGGAGCCCGCTCCGTCTCACCCGCATGACGGCCGTTGACTGCCGTGGTCCAGTCCTTCGGTAATGATGGCACCAGTAGGGGCAGGGGGGTGACGGTGTCGAGCGGCTCCGCGGCAGTCTCGGGTCCCTCTAGCTAGCGGGCCTTCGTCGTATGCTATTCCTCGACATGGCGAGTTGGCGAAACGCGTATCCAGGCGGATTCGGACGCGTCCCCGGTTCGACTGCGCGCGCCAGTTGAGAGAAGTCGCGGCTGCTTGAGGATAGGCTCCTTACGGTAGGATGGTGTGTTAGTATATTCAGAGCTCCGTCTGAACTGGAGAAGGGGGGCCGTTTTTTGCAAGGTGCATGGTCGCATGGCGACCTTATCCTGGCTCAGCTGCCTGCTTCGTTAGGGTCAACTGCCCCGCTCAGTACACACCAGGGTAGTCTTTACTTGTTACGCCGTCGTTGTAGTCGTCTTGGCCGTGTTGGTATAGTCGCTTGCAGCGCTTGCAACACCTAGGTGGCAAGCCGGCCGACCCGGCCTCGCCTCTTAAGCATGCAACTCGATAACCTTACTTACAGCAGAACCAGATCTGCTGGGACGCTTGTTCTCCGGCGCTTTGCGTTCGCCTTGACCTCGCGGCGTCGGCCCGCTAGGCCTTCCGCGGATCTCTGGCGGTGCAAGCTCACGGGAATGAGCCTCGCCTCATTCCCTGCAGGCCGGCTTAGGCTTCCTCCATCCCCGGCGATTCGTAGCCTGCGGGAAGTTTGTGCGGCCGCTTGTGGCGCTTGAGGGCGCTCCGCGGCCGTGGAGGGGGAGCCTGAGCTGTCGTTGCTGCCTGGCTGGAGCCTTGCGCGACAGCGGAGGGGAGCACCTCGGGCGTTTGGCGCCAATCGCGGACTTCACCTTTGCTGTTGCGGCCTTCCTTGGGGCAGCTGCGCCAGCTTGCTCCAGCACTGTCGGTGAGGTAAACGGTGGGGTAGCTGTAGCCGGGAGCGCGCTGCGCTTGGCGCCCTTGGCATGTGAGGGGTTGACGAGGAGGCGGTGGGTGGCCACGGCGAAACGCTTGCCGTCGGCCCCCTCCACCACCGCGTAACTGCCTTGAGGGGTGTAGTAGCAGTACTTGTAGGGGCCCTCCACCTTCTTCTGCATCTTGCGACGTTTCTCCTTGCGCATGTAGCAGAACTCGCCAGGTTGCAGAGGGGGCAGACCAGGCAGTTGCTCGTCGTTGACTGTCCATGTCCCGTTCCCGCTGGCCTCAGGTGCCGGTGTCAAGGGAGCAGGCGGCGGTGCTGGGCTAGCGGCCTTGTTGGACGGGGGCGCCTGCGTTGGTGGCGCCGTTGGCGGGGCGCTGGACGTAGCGCCAGGGGGCTGCACGGGAGGCTCACCAGGTGGGACCAGGGGGTTGAAGCAGAGTGGGCTGGACGTCGCCGTAGTAGGAGCCTCCGCTGGCTTGTCCTCTGCCATTGGGGTTGGCTCTTCACGGTCTTCCACGTCAGCTCGGGCCGTTCACGTCGTCCGCCGGCCTTTAGCGCCTTGCTTCGCCCCTTGGTTTTGATGATTACCCGAGCCTCGTACTTCGCCTTCTGCTAGCCTTGGCCTTTGTCTGTTAATTGGTGAAGATGACCTCGGCGGTGGTGTCCATCGCCTCCTTCCTGGCTCTCCAGGTTGTCGAAGTCCTCGGGCCGCCAGTCGATGGCGATCTCCTCGGGGTGGATGTCGGGGAGCCTCAGTTGGCGGCTCGGGGAGGTCGCCACGGAGGCGCAGCTCTCGCCCGAACATGGCCAGGGCGGGGAGACACGCGGGTGGAGTGGTGGATAGCTGCCCGATAGGCCAAAGCGCTCGCTGGGCATACCTCATCCCATCGATCCTCCGAGGCGGCCAGGGTGCGTAGCTGGTTGACTATGGTGGCCGCCATGTTTTCGACCAGACCGTTGCCCTGAGGGGCGTAGGCGGCTGTGCGGCGATGGGTGATGTGGTAGGTTGCGTAGTCCAGAGTGGAAGGCGCCGGCGAATTCCATGCCGCGGGTCAGTTACCATCTCCGTGGGCACGCCCGTAACGGGCAAACCACGTGTCGTGCAGGGCACGGAACACGGTGGTTGGCTGCTTGTTGGGAATGGGGATGGCCTCAGGCCACTTGGTGAAGGCGTCGATGATTACCAACAAGTAGACGTTTGCCGCTGGGGTGCGCCGAAATTTGCCTTGTAGGTCCGCATGTAGACGGTAGTTGAAGGGGAGTTGGGCAAGGGGCGCAGCACAGTGCGGCGAAGGAGCAGTTGACCGCTGGGCGTTGCAATCGGTGCATGCCGCCACGACCCTCTCTGCAGATGGGGCGCATGCGCTTCGAACCAATAGCGTGATGCCACGAGGCTGAGGGTCTTGTCGACCCCCAGGTGTCCGAGGGCATGTAGCTCTTGGGTAATGCGCAGGCACTGGTCCGGGTGGTGGCACCACTTCGCGGCCCTCCCTTGCTGTGACGCATCAGGTTGTTGTTTGATTGGCGTCCCAGGAGTAGTGCTTGGCTCGTTTCGTACCCTTTGCACTTCCCTGGATAGCTTTGAGGGGGTCGCGTTCGTCGAGCAGCTCGTACGACACCTTGAGCTTGCCTGTCTTGACGTATTCGATCACTGGCTCGTCCTGCCACACGCTTGCGGGGCGCTTGGGTTGTGACGGCTCCTGGGCGAAGGGCTGTTGCTTGGAGATCGCTCCAGCTGCTCGGGAGGCTCGTCATCGGAGGTGTCGGATCGCTCAGGGGTGTAGTCTGGGTCCTTTTCAGACTCCTTGACCGAGGTCGGGAGCCGGGACTCATTGAAGTTGACGGGTCAGCAGCTCTCGTTCGCCTGGAGGGTGCACGACACGGGTGCTTGTGTCGGGTCGGTGGGCAAGCGGTAAGTGTTGCCCTCCTGATAGGCGTAGAGGGCGCTGCGGGCCTTGACACGCCGGACTTCTTCGGCAATAGTCAAGGGGTCGGAGGCACGAAGCGCTTGAGGGGTCCACGATGAAGTCGTTTCGGTACGTAGGAAGTTGATGAGGGCGGTGTCTTCCACCACACGGGGCGTTTGCCGCCGCCCGTTGATAATGTCGTCTCGCTCGTCTAGCTCTTCTGCCTCGTCAGAGGAGAATTGCCTGAGGTCGGAGGAGTCGTACTCGATGGGCGGCTGTGATGCGGCCGGCCTCCGTTGGCGGTTGGGGCTGGGCGGCTCCGTCTGCTCGCTGTCCGTGGAGACCAGGTCCATGGGCGAGTCCGCAGGGTCGTTGGCGAGGCGACGGGCAACGTCCTTGTAACGCGCAGGCAATCTCCTGCATGCATTGGGCATTGCCATGTGCCTGGGGTTACACGGGGAAGAGGGGGACGGAGGCAGGGTAGTGTGCCAGCCCTTATCGCAGCCGGTGGCATCGCAGATCAGCATGTTGTGACATGGCTTGGGTTTCATGCACACCACGCAGGTCAGCCCTGGATCAGGATCGCATCCTCAACTACCTGCCGTACTCGCTCGGTCCTCCTCGAACATCCGCCAGAAGGGAGTGAAGCGTCGCGGGCGAGAGGAGAGGCGGAGGTGGCTTCAGGCGGGCTGTTGAGGTGTGGAGGGGGCATGGGTTGATCCTCGTGGCTGGGGAGTCGCTGTCAGAGTGGGCCTCCGAGGGAGTGACGGTGTCGCTGTCCGAGAGTGCCAGGGCCGCAGTAGCTTCCGTCAAGTGGCCCGGGTTGGGTTGTGACCCAGACGGTCCAGCGCCGTCGTTGAACTGCGGTCTGCGGACGCGGTAGACGGCGGCTCAGGTGGGGCGCTGGGCCCTACCTCTCCACTGGGGTCAGCATTCTCCCCGGCTGCTTGCGACGGTGAGAGCGCAAGGGTTGTTCCGTTGGGTGCGAAGCGCACGCGGCGTGGCCGGGGGGGGAATGATTGCCCGGTGACGGGTGTAGCATCCACCATGAAGGCGTTTACGGACCGATCTGCTGCGGCGGAGGTGCGGCGGGGCTGTGGTGGCTCAGGCAGCCATACCACGTCCCAAGCCATACCGCCAGGTCGGCGTGTAGTCCGTGGATGTGTGGTTGGGTATTTCAGTCACGCGCTCTTGCCCGGGTTGGGGCCACACAAGGGCGGAGTAAACCTCCACGTCCGTGGTGGGCCACAGCTCGGCCGCTAGGCGGGTGACGGCGAAGGGAGAGCTGTAAATCTCCGTGGTCCACACGTCCTCGTCGGAATCGGAGCCAGGCTGCGGGGGCTCCAGGCGTAATGGGCCGGTCGGGGGGGCGTCGTTGTGCTCCCCCATCATATCGGCCATGCGGCTTAGCCCGTCCGCGTTCCGGTGTTTGGATCCAGGCGAGAACTCCACCTTGAACCGGAACTGACTCATCTTGATGGCGAGGCGTGTGAGGCGGGACGACAGCGTTCTTGTCCAGATGCTCCGGGCCCCATCACGTAGCGCAGGCATAGACTGTCGCTGACCAGGATGAAGGGGGTCGGGAGCATTCAGCAGGTAGGGTTCGGAAGTGTCGCATGGCCCAGCACGCTGCCAGCACCTCTCCCTCCCCTGAAGCCATCTTTGCCTCAGTGGGGGAGCAGCGCCTTGAAGCGTACTGGATCACGTACAGCTTGCCGTTCTTGGGGTCCCGTTGCTGAAGGATGGCGGACATGGCCTCGGCTGAGTAGTCGGTGGCCAGAATGAACGGCATGCCTTCCTTGAACGTGGGACTGCGTAAGATGGGCCAACAGGTGAGGGCTCGTCGCAGCTCCTCGAAGCTGCGTTGTTGCTCGGGGCCCCACTCCCACGGCGCGTCTTTCCGCAGGAGCCGGATCATGGGTGCAGCCTTCTTGCTGTACTCGAAGATCCAGGCACGGTAGAAGGAGGTGAGGCCAAGCCATGACGCCACGTGCCGGCGGGTACGAGGGGCAGGGAAGGCGGAGATGGTGGCCATGTGCTTGGGGTCCATAGTGGCGGTTCCTTTCTCGAAATCGATTGAGAACCCGAGCCACCGTAGTTGCCGTTGGAAGTAGCGGCCCTTGGTGCTTGACAGCTTGACCCCTGACAGCCGAAGCAGGTCAAACACCCGCTCCAGGTCTCTCAGGTGGGTGTCGAAGTCCTTGCTGAGGGCTAGGCTGTCGTCCACCCAGGTGGTCACGCACCGGTCCTCGGGGTCCTTGAAGGCGGGGGCGCTGTCGGGACCATTGGGGTTGCGGCGGCGATAGGGACCTGAGGAGGGGTGTGGATCAGCGGTGGTGTCAAGACGAGCGGGTGCCTCCTTGGGTGCCGGCACTCTGGAGACGCCTCCCAGCAGCACAGGGCCAAGCGCCTTTTGCATGAGCTGGCACCAAATGGCTGGAGAAGAGGCTAGTCCCATGGGCATGCGCTTGAAGCGCCAGCACCCAGAGGTGGTGTGGAAGGCCACGCGGTCCCGACTTGCAGGGTCATCGATGGGGATGGCGTAGAAGCCCATGCGACAGTCGAGGGTGCTGGCGAAGCGCTGCTCTCCGGGAGGAGGAATGACGCGGTCCAGCACCTCTCGCAACACCCCAATGGGGAAACGTACGGTCGTAGTACGGCATTGATACGCCTCAGGTCCACCACAAGGCGGGGCTTGCCTGAAGAGTTGCGCACCACGAAAACCGGGCTGCTCCAGGGGCTCTCCGCAGGCTCGATGATGCCGGATTGCAAGAGCTCTTGGATGGCCTCGTTGCACACTTGTCTGTCTTGGTACGACATACGGTGAGGGGGCACGAAGATCGGAGGGCTGTCGCCAGTGTCGACGGTGAGGGACTGCCACGTAGTTCGGCCCAGCTCCAGTGAGTTGCGTGCAAACAAATCGAAGTGCTTGTAAAGTAGGCCGTAAGCTTTTTCCCACTGCTCACGGCTTAAGTTGGGGTTGACGCAGGCTGCTAGGTGTTGCGCCAGCTCCTCGTCGGGGTGCTTCTGGGCACGCAGGGCAATTGTTTGTTCTGCGAACAGACGTGCCCTCGCCACGTGCTCGGCGGGGGTGAGAAGCTCGATCTCGCTGTACGGCGGAGGCTCCAGGGGTCGTTGCACCACTGTAGGCTCATCGCCGGACGAGGGGAAGCGACGCCGGTCCCTCTCCCGCGGGGGCCCGGGCTCCGGTGGGGGAGGACCGGTTTCCACGTCGGGCTCGGGGCCGAACCCGGTGGTGAGGGCGTGTACCGCCGCCCCATCGCCCCCCATCATGCAGATGTCGGGTCGGGAGGCGCGGCTGTGGCTCTCGCTCCAGAGCTCGACGTGGCAGCGCTGTTCCTGAGAGGAGGTGTAGTGCAGCAGGTGTTGATCTAGGTCGATGCAGGCCCGTACGGCATGCAACCAGTCGAGGCCCAAGATCAACTCAGACGCGAGGCGTCGTGCCACATACACTTCCACTTCGGTTGAGCGGTCGGGCAATATCACGGTGAGTACGGTCTTGCCCACCACGTCAATCGGTTGGCCGGACGCGTTGTTGAGGGGGCGTTGTACGGGTACGACGGGGTTGGTGTGGCTCAGGCGCCGTAGCGTGCTGAGAGTGACGACGGAGATGCGGGCTGCGCTGTCCACCACCGCAGGCCATCGTGCGCCAGTCTCCAGAGTGCTGAAACCTACCCAAACGTTAGGCACCGCATGCCAGGCGTCACGTTCAGGTGCTGTACCACGCGCCATCGGTTTGGATGCTGCTGCGAGCCAATCCCGCAGCTGCATTTGCCGGAAGAGAGGGTCCAGGTCGTCGGGCGGAAGTCGTGACGAGGCGATGCGGGGCCATGGGACGCCAGCCTTGGGGGCCCCGGAATCTAGGCTTGACACGCCGGCGGCAGGGGCCTCCTGTTGTCGTGCAGAACGCCTTACCTTGCGGCGGCCTTCCTCGGGTTCGGGTTGAGGGGACACTGCTGGTTCGGCGTGTTCCGTAACGACAGGGGGCGGCCGCGGCTCTGGCCCGTAGACGGCCGGGGATGACGTGGACGTGGGCGCGGACGGAAACTGCGGGGTGCCTACCGGGCCCCGTGCCCGGAGCTCCTGCCAGCGCGCCACCAGGTGTGAGCTGGTGACGACGCCAGGCATTTGAGCAAAGGGCGTGGGCCGGGGCGGCTGAATCCGCTAGGGTGTCGGATGGTGGTTGCGGTTTCCGATGCCCAGGGGGCTCCCGGGCGCTGGCTGTCTCGAAGTGAGGGGCTGGTGCCGGAGGAAGAGCTGTAGGGCGCCCAAAGGTAACTGTCGTCCACGGGATATTGGTGAGTGCTGCGAGTCCGGGGAGCGGTGGTGCTGTCGTCCGCGCTGTCCACGGGGGACTCGGTCAGGGGCTGCGTGAGGGGGTTTGTCTCACTCCTCGTGCGCTCGGTCCAGTCTTGGTCAGACGGTGGAGGCTGCATCATGGATACATCTGCGGGGGCGGTTCCTGGACTGGTTGCGCCATCGGCGAGATGTAGCAGGGCAATGGCCACCTCGCTCTCAGCTAGCTCCGTACTGGAAGGGCAGGCTTCCGCGGCTGCGGTCGGAGCGTTAAAGGTGGGAGGAGGCGAAGTCACCACGTTCTCGACGGAAGCGGCACCGACAGGGGACACGGGTGTCAATGTGACGGGGATGAGCGTGCCTCCCAGCATGGCCGGCTGGGTCGCCAGGTGGGGGAGGCGCGCTGCAAGGCCCTCGAGCACGTGTCGTGCTGTGGCCCTTGCCCCGTCCGCCACTCGCTTGTGGCCGGTGATGGCCACCTGGCGGTAGCGCAGCTGGTCCTCGGACAGGTGGGACGTGTCTTCGTAGCCTAGCACACGGTAGAGCGCTTCTGACTCAGCAGCACGTCGTACGGCGCGGGATACGATCTCCCAATCCAGCCGGTCACGAAGGTAGTTATCAATCCAAGCTGATCCATTAGCCAAGGGCGCGGCGGCAGGGCTGGCGACGATGTCATCCTGCAGGCAAGGGAGAACGGGTCCTGGTAAGAGGGAGGCTTGGTTGGTACGGTCTTGGATGGACGGCGTAGGGTTGGCAGAGGTCTCGATGCATCGACCGTGTGGGGGAGTGATCAGGGCAGTCTCGACACGCCGCTTACTGCTGGCGGCAGGAGCGCTGCGCACTGCCTTCTCCATTGCCCACCTTCTGCGGTTGAGTATGACGGCGAAGGCGTCTTCTGCGGCGGCCCTGGCTCGGACCGCGATGGCTTGGCGCGCCTGCATCTCGTTCTGTCTGGCTACCGCCTGTGAAGGGGTCTCGCGCGCGGACGGCGGGATGTCCAGCAACCCGCACCATGCCTCAGCCTCCGCCGCCTGCAGTACCAGGGTTTGCAGAAGCTTCCAGTCTTGCTGGGCCTCGGGCTTGCTGGTGGTGAGGTGACGGACACAGGCTGGGCTGGGGTGTCGGAGGTCATCATGCAGCAGCCGGGGGAAGAGTCCACAAGCGGGGGAACCGTGCTGGAGGCCGGGGTCCACGGGCCGGTTTCGCACGGCTCGGCTTGATTTGTACGACTGCACGCGAGCTTGACCATGAAGGGTTGGTTGACTATATCTCGCAGTTGTAGTGCCACGTCCCAAATGGCGTTTCCACGTTGAAGGTGATAGTCGGCGTGGCCCTCGCGATGGCGGCGGGATGATGCTGTCTCGTTGAACGGAGGGGTCAGACCCAGGTCAAAACCGATAGTGCATTCATCTGCGGCGGCGTGGGCGAAACGGCAGGCCAGGCGACGAAGTTGGTGCGCGTCGCCCGCTTGAAGCGGCGCGAGCGGCGAGCCCATGTCGATGTCGGGGGCCTCGCCTTCGGAGTCCTGCGGCGGCGGCGCTGTCTGGCTTCCGAGCATGCAGAGTCCTTCCAGTATCTCTTCTGTATTCGTAGAGTCAACCGGCGAGGGGGCAAGCGAAGGTTCGTCGTGTCGCGGGTTCGGCCAGTCGCGGGCGACTGCCAAACTTCCGGGCGCGGCCTGCTCGGCCGGGCTGGGGCTTGGCTTCGTTGCTCCGATGCCGCACGCGTTAGCATGGGTGGGGACGTCCTCGCCGGGAACCTGGAGTGGAGTCAGGCGAGGGGAGAGGGAGGCAAACCAGGATTCGAGGGCCGGAATGACGGGGGCCTGCACGGTGTGCGCAGGGCGCGGGGAGGCCGGCGCTGCGTCCGTCAGGGTCATGACTCCGGTGTCCTGAGTGACTGGGACCCAAGGCGGCGTTCCCCACGGACCTTCGGGTTCGAACATGCCTGCCAGGTCACGGAGGCGGAAGGCTTGCCGGGGAAGTGGTGCGGCGCCTGAGGGTCCGGGCGAGTAGTTGTGACGCCAAGGTCGCTGCGCTCCAAGTCCACAGCCTACCTTGTTGACGGCGCCGCGCCAGGACTCCAGCTTAGGGTAGACGGAACGGGCCCCCCCGCTGCCAGGCACGGTGGACCAAGCGTTCAGCTCGACGGTGGAGCTTGGAGGCCGTGTTGGCATGGGGTGAAGGCTGCGTGCCGGCGAGCGGGTCTGACTGCCGCAGCCAGCGTGCCGACTCGCAGTCATTGGCCGCCAGGACGAGGCACGTGGCAATCTCATGATCCTGCTGAGGTGTCCACGTCATGCCAGGGTCCAGCCGCGCCACGTGACTGTCGATAACAGCGCAAGTGATGTTCTGCATGTATTCCTTGTGCTGTTCGAGGGAGCGGCCTGCCACGGGAAGGGTGGCCAGGTCGTGGGGCACCGGCTCCTCAAACCATTTGGTTGGTAGGGGCGGTGCATCGGAGAGAGAAGAGTCGGACAGCAGTCTGTCAAGGTCGTCATCGGTGATCTCGGCTTCAAGCGAAGGGGGCCCGTGATTGGGGGCTGCCGGGGGTTGAGGAGGAGTCGACGTGCTCAGGGGGCCGGGCGCGCTGGTGTCCGGCCCCTGAGATGGAGGAGAAGGCGGGGGCGTGTGGAGTAGGCGCTCCAGCTCACTCATCTCCCTCCAAGGGAAGTCGATGTCGAAGAAAGACTGGCCCAGGCTCTGGCTTGAAGGGCTGCCGGGGGCACTTGAGAGCATGGACACGTCTGCGGCTGGGGGAGTTGTACGACGGGGGTCCACAGGGGTCTCTTCCCGCCGTCCCTTGCCGTATCCTGCGAAGTCGATGCACTGGTGTAGCTCCCAACGCTGTCGGGAGTTAAGCTTGGCGATGGGGCCCATCAGGAATGGCGTCCTCGCCATGGATCCAGGGAGGCACGCCGGGGCTGGCCAGGCCTGGCTCGGTCACCTTCTGGTACCAGTAAGCCCGGTCGGCGCACACCTTGTGCCCGGCCACGACCCAGGCTTGGTCGAGGAGGCGGCGGGCTTCCAGCTTGAGCTCCTTTGCCAACGCCAACTGGGTACTGGCGTCCACCATTAACAGCTCGGCCGCTCGTCGTGTGCGGGCAGAGGTGTGGGCGAACTCACAGGCAGCGTTGAGCGTGGTCTCCATGCGGGACCAGTCACTGGGGGTAAGCCGGTGTGAGGGGTCGAGGCGCGAGTCGGAGTAGTTGACGAACCATACGTGAGCGTTGATGTCTGTTGGCTCCGGTTGTAACCCCGCCCAGAAGGTGCCAGAGGGGTGGCCTTCGGGGGGTGGAGAGACGGGTCGCTCGCGTAGGGCGGCCCAATGGTCCACATGACCTGCGAGCGTCGGGTTAGGGCGCTTGAGGGCTGAGCGGTTGGACCCGGCGAGTGGCTCTGGAGATGAAGTTGACGGTGAGGGCGAAGGCTGCTGGACGAAGGCGGTAAGGAGGGCTACCTGCGCGGGGGAAAGAGGGTGCTTGGGACGGCAGCACTCGGCGTCGTTGGGTACCCAAGGGCGACAGGGTCCTAGGCCGCAACCAGAGGCTTGTACCGCTGCGTGCCAGTTTGTGGCTGCGGGGTAGAAGTTCTGGCCGCCTTGCTCCCAAGCTTTCTCAACCCAATGTTGCGCGCGCTGGTGACGGGCCGTGGAGGCGGTTAGCGCAGCGCACGCAGCGTGGAGGTGAGCTCGGGCCTTGTTCTCCTCTTGGCGTCCGATGCTGTCGTGGTGCGCAGCGTTAGCCAAACACCTTACGATATGCGCGGACCCGGCGCACGTATGCCATGGCCGACCCGAGTTCAACTTGGCGTTGAGGGCGGCGTCTAGGGCGTCATGGTCCGGGGCGCTGAGGGGCTCGGGAAGGTCCCATGCCTCTGGTTCGACTCGTGTGGCCGAAGGGTCGAGGGGAAGCGGGGGCGTGTCAGACGGGGGGCTGTAAGCCGGTTTCTCCGTCATCATGGCTACACCTGCGTCTCCTCGGCTGCCTTGTGCGGACCAGAGCTCACCCTCCTCCGTTGTCAGGTCGTCCAGGGCGCCGTACATGAGGGCGGAAAGGTCCAGGAGCTGGGAAGAGGTCAGTTGGCCTTGAGGCCAACAGGCTTCCGAATCCCCCGGAATCCAAGGGCAGCAGGGCCCCAGTCCACACCCAGTACTCTTGACGGCCTTGAGCCAATCCGAGAATTCGGGGAAATGCTTGTAACCCGCACAATCCCAGGCTCGCCGTACGCTGTCCCTGGACCGCCTCCAGCAGGCACGTGCGTCGGACAACTCGGCAAGGATGCGGTGGAAGTGGCTGCGTGCCACGTTCAGTCCTCGGCGGGCGGTGGAGTCGGTCCGGGCAGCGAATGCAAGGTGGTGGCGTAGCTGCTCGGCCTCGCTGTCGGTCCACTTGAGGTCTGAGCCGAGGGCGGGCAGGAGGTACTTGCGGGTCCACGGGCCCTGCTGGTCAGGGATGAGGAAAGACGGTGTCGTGCCATCAGTCATCATCATGATGCCTGCTCCGCCCGCATAGCCGGTCTTGTGCTTTCGGGCCTGCTTCCATGTGTTGCCCTTTCCCTTGCCTTGCTGTTTCCAATGATGCTGAGCTCCGGCCTTGAGGTCTGGAGTGGGTGACGCGGGAGCGGGGGAAAGCGGTGCCCATGGCACACGCGGCGCGGGGAACCCGGGGGTTGGCGAGCTGAGGCGTGTGAGCAGGTACTTGACCTCGTGTTCCTTGAGCACCGCTACTGCCGTGGGATATGAGGGCTCGCTGGGGCTCCCGGGGTTGTAGAAGTCGGTGCCGCAGCCCTCCGCATTGGCTCGGGCCATCCATCGTTCCCTGTCCGGGCAAAAGTTCCACCCCCCCAGGGAGTAGGAGGCCTCCACTTCATAACGGTTGGTGGCTATGATGTCGTCGACGGTAGAACACAGCTGATAAGCAGCCCGAAGGTAGATGCCAGCTTGGTTCATCTTGGCCCGTGCCGCCATGTTGCGCATGCCACACGACACCAACATTTCCTGTATGGCAAGGAAGGTGGACATGGGCTCGCAAATGGAAGCATTCATCATGTTCTCGTGAACATGCTGCTGTAGCCAACCAATCTTGAACTCGCGGTACTGCTCGGGATCCGTGACAGGGTCAGGAGGGAGCTTCCGTACGCGAAGCGGGGGCGGCTCCTTGTCCGAAGAGGGTGATGCGAGACGATCCGCCGCCTCTCCCCCAGGGGAGGGCGGCGCGGCGGTCTTTGGCGAAGTTGCGGACTGTTTCCCGGGCGCCTCTGGTGCTGGGAACTCGGCGACGAGTGGCGCGGTGGGGGCTGGCGCCGTGCTGAGTAGGGGCAGGGGAGATGGAAGGGGGGCGGATGACGCGAGAGGCGCGGCGTGGGCAGTGATGCGGTCAGAGGCCCTGAGCTGCGGGTAGGCCCTGAGGACCAGGCATGCCCAATTGGCCAACTGCTCTACCTCAGCGTTGATAAGCTGGGACGCCTCAATGACCCTCTCGTCCAACCCGGAGAGGTCGAGGGGAAGGCGGAACCGGGCGCGACCCATCAGTGCAGTGTCGGTTGAGCCGTCCAGTGCGGATGGTGTCAGGCCCAGTGCTTCCGCTGCGCTTCGTGTCTCTTCGGGTGTTATCTCACAGCTGCCCCTGCTGGCCGCCTCGAGGCTTCCCCTGGTCGCTACCAGGAAGACCTGAGCCGCGGCTTCCTTCACGCGGGGTAAGAAAGCCTGGGCGGTTTGGAGTCGCAGCTGTTGTAGGTCCGCCTCATGTCGTCGTGCGCTTTCAGCCCCAGCCGCCTCCAGCCGTTCCGCCCGTTGCAGTAATCGTCTTACTTCCAGTTCCAATTCTGCCTCAGGGGCGAGGGGAGAACTGGGTGGCTCCGCGGGGGCTGTCGGCGGGGGCGAGGGTGAGCTGGGGGCGACTTGGTTCAAGTAGTCCTTGACGGCTTGAGCAGCCCAGAGCTTGCACCCATCGCATTCCCGCGGCTCCGGTCGGGGAACATCGCCTGGCCGCGTTAAGACCACATCGCCACGGTACATGAAACGGTGGATGGCCTCCGCCTCGAAGTCCCAGAGGGGCGGCGCGGGGGTGGTCGTCTCGGGCACGCCAGAGGGGGCTCGCTCGTCCGTACCACATCCTGTTGCGTTCAGGTCCTTCAACCACTCGCCCCAATCATAGTAGGTGCTCCCGGCCATCGTCCATGCCTGGAAGGCGGACTCGTCCCGGTCCAGTCGGCAGGCCTTGGCAGCAGCCAAGTGGGTCACGGCTTCACATAGTAGCTTTCTGGCGGCGTTTTCCGCCGCCCGTATGCTACTGTTCTTGCGTGCTGCCGCCCCCAGGGCCACCCGAGTCATGGTGAGCTTGGCTGAGGCGTCGTCCTTCGGTAGGCGGGTCATGGTGGCGCGGATGTGAGCGCGGCGTAACTGGGCGAGGGAGGCGGAGAGAGAAGAGGATGCCGACGCTGCGGCGTCTGCGGGAGCGGAAGGTGGAGGAGGGGGAGACGGGGTGGTGCTTGGACCTGCCACGTCCACCATGAAGATCTCGCTGTCTGAGTAGTCGGACGAAGCGGTCTCCCAGGCTAGCACGGGGGCCACGGGAGTGCTCATGAAGTCGATGGGGAGAGTAGATCGGGTTCCACGGTCGTTGGTGTACTCCAGTACTTGCCGTTTGTACGAAATGTCTGCTTGGGCGGCGTCCAGGTAATCGCATCCCAACAGCACTTCATACCCCAAGGAGTTGGAGACGAAGGGGCTGATTGAGAAGCTCATGTCGCCGGTACTGACGCAGAGATTCCGCACGTGGCCGCTGGCGGGCGTACGGGAGCCGTCGGCATTACTAAAGGTCATGTCGGTAGGCTCCACCACGTCCAGTAACCGCAGCTTGCGTAGGGCTGAAGTGGATATCATGCTGACGCTGGCGCCACTATCGATCACGGCGATCAGGGTGAGCCATGTCCCTTCGGCGTCGCGAACCTTGATAAGGGCTCGGCACACGCGGTACTGGCGGCCGTCCGTGTCGTGCCCGGAAGCGGCGAGGGCCATGGGCGTGTAGGGGCCGGCAGGGTCAACCCGTGCGGCCTTGCTCCACAGGGCCTCCAGCCAATCATCAGGGGACGAGGACGCGCGGGGTTGTTGGACAAGGGAGACGGTGGCCGGTGGGTGGTGTGCGGACTTGCGCAGGAGAGCCTGCAGTTGTGCGCACACCCGACTGAACACGTTAGCAATGTTCAGGCTGGTCAGGGACCCAAGGGGTACGGCATGCCGCACCACCTTGTTCACAATGTCCGCTGTCAGCTGGCGTTCCGCGTCCAGAGGGTCCGTGGAGGGCACAGGGTCCGTGCGGCCCAAAGGGTCGCCCGGCTTCCTGGTCTTCCAGTTTCGGTCGGACCCCTTCTCCTGGCCAGGGGCGCTGCGGTGGGGAGAGCCCGGGGGCCTTCCGTCACCATGGCCCCTGGGGGAGTCGGAGCGTTGCCATCCCTGCCCCCGCCCCGAAGGTGAAGAAGGTTGGTACTTGCCCCGATCGCTCTTCCAGTCTTGCGCGGGGCCGTAGGCACCCGGCTTACTGGGGAGTGACGGTTGTCTGGGGGGTACGCTTGGGGGTACACCTGGGGGAAGGGGGGCACTGGGAGAACGGGACAAGAGGGGGCCTTGGTCTGGACGGGGGCCACCGGAGGGCATGGGCCCTGAGCCGGTGCCCTGGGAGGAGAGGGCAGGAGGCTTGAGGGCTGACTGCAGAGGCTGTCCAGAACGGTTGCCGCCCCCAGAAGGTACAGGGTCAGGGGAAAAGGCTACCCGCTTGCGAGGCAAGGTGGTGTTCTCAAACTCCCCGACCCTCTTCATGTACACCTCTGGGTCCCATTGCTGATACATGTGGAAGATTTCTTCCTCGGGGGAGGCAAAGGTCCGTGTGCCTGACATGGAGCACCAAGAATCAGCCTCCCACACAGACTCACCGCGTGTGAGGTAGCGAGGAGAGGAAGGTGTCGTCCGCCCACGAGGCTGGAGGCGAGGCGCCGGAGTTGGATCGGTCTCAACCAGGTAGATGGTGTTGTTGGCGCGTCGAGCCTGTGGGGGGGCGAAGGAGCGAGGGACAGGCCTGCGCGGAGGGGGCCCGCGAGGGGGGTTAGGCCTGGCCTCACGGTCGCCGATGACGGCGAGGGTCAGCTGCTCCAGGCGCCGGTTCATGTCGTTGAACGCTGCTCGGTCGACACGGGCTTGAGATGTTGAAGTTGCCCTTGGGCCGGAGTTGCTGTTGTTGTTGCCATTGAAGCGGCGCTCACCCTTGTCCGGCCAGCGCGCGCGGGGCTCGCGACGTGCGGGCTCGGGCGCGGGGTTCGGCCGTGCCGGTCTCGGGGCGTCGTACGAACGAGTCTTGCCGTTGTTGTCGCCTTGATCACGAGAAGGTCGGTCGTTGCGACTCGAAGTAGGCGCCTGAGGAGGGGGCACGAAACGAGGGGAGCGCGGCTCGCGGTTAACGTCGTCGGTATCCCCGTCGCTCCGGGGGTACTTAGCGTTTTCCGCCGCATAGCTTGCGCAATCAATAGCTGATTCCAAATTGCGGGGCCGGAAGAGGTACATCTTGTCTTGGACTTCAGGATGTAGGCCCCGTATAAAGTTGTGCATGTGACTGAGGTCCACAGCGCTGTCTATTCCCAGCTGCGTTAGCAAGCCACGGAAACGATCAGCGTAGTCACGCACAGATTCCCTCTTGCCTTGCCGACAGTTTGCAAGGCGGAAATACAGCACCTCGTCGCGCACTGCGTAACGTTCAGTCAGCGCAGCGCGGAAATCCACCCAATTGGAAAGCCGTTGGGGAACGCACTTGGCCCAAGCCGAGGCGTCTGGTCCCAGTCGGCACCGCGCGGCCGTTAGTCGGTCCGCCTCGGTCCAACGGAAGGCCTCGCTGTGCCGCTCAACCTGATCCAGCCAGTCCGCAGCGGACGTGGACCGGGGGTCGAATACGGTCAGCGAGTTGAGGGCTGAGGGCGTCAGGCCTCGCTCCATGATGGTACTTGAGCGGAAGGCCTGCGGGGGTTTTGGTAGGGCGAGGGGAGGGAGACGGAAGCACGCAGAGGTTACCCTGAGGGGTGCTCTTGTCCCTGAGCCTCGCTGAGGCTTGGTTACGAGCCCTCGCTGCTGTTAGAGCGGGGGAAAGAGAAACACAAACACGAGCTGGCTGTACGCCCTTGCCCGGGCTACCGCTGCAGTCGGCGCTGACGGGTTGAGATGCGTAACTTGCTGCACGCAGGATCCACTGGCGCAGCTGTGATCCAAGGTCCCGCTACCAACGGCGGAGCGTGTGGTCCACCAAGTGGGTAACCACCCCAAAATTTTTCGCGCGGATACTACCCGTAGATGCGTGTCCACTTACTTGCAGGAGGTTACCACTGGTGACTAACGGTCCGTGCCCTAGGATCGCACAGCTGGCGCTATAGTGTGTGTGAAGACACAACTAGGCGCTAGTGGGTTGCGGCTTGGGCCTGGACAGACGATCCAGGGGCCTTGGGGTTGAAGGTAGGCTTTGCGGAAGCGTACTTTATGAGGTGCGGAAGCGTGTAGGGCTCAGGTAGGGGGTCTTAACCGCCTCTTCTACCTGTCCAAGTGTCGGGGTTGTTGTCACGCAAGCAGGGGACCTGAGGGTGTCCTGCTGCTGCGGCTGAGGGGGGCAGGGGTCACACGGAAGGTGGGAGGCCTGCGGAGGAGAGAGAGAGAGGCGGCGGTGCCTGGGGGTTACGACCAGGGGCCGTGCAGATATGAACCACCGACGATGTGTCTTGCTGTACGGTACGGGAGGATGACTCACACGACCTGTTGACACGGATATACGAGCAGTACGGCAGGGGGTCTTAACCGCCGCTTCTACCGCTGCTGTTGATGTGCGCTGGCCCAGCAGGCGGGAGGCTTAGTCACACGGCCTGGGGAAGAGACGCTGGATCCAAGGGGTTGCAAGCAGGGCTTGAGGTGCCGCTTCTGCTGCTGTAGTCGACTTGTAGACGTTGATACCACTGACAGATCGGAGGCTTAGTCACACGACCTGCGGTGACAAGGGAACGACGCTACCCTGACGCCGGAGCGGGAAGGGGACGCCTCGCTGCGCTCGGCGGGTGCCTGTGCCTGTGGAAGCCGGGTTCCTAGCTGCCTGACCGGGCGGCCTCTTGCGGCCGGGTACCGATAGGACTTAGTGCGGCAAACACCCGACAGATAACTGTCTGGTGAAGCGTTCGGGACCTGGGGGCAACCGGGCTACTAGAACACCTGCGGGTCCTGCGACGGGGGGAAGGGGAGCAGTCCGGGGCCAACGGACGGCCTCGCTGCCGGTAGACTGTTGTCGTTGACGGCGAAGGTACTTGTTTGGGCACCTGCGGTCAGACAAAGGCTGTGCTACTCCTATGTGCGTACTCTGCGTACGCGACGACGGCGATGGGCGACTATTCAGTGACCGAAGTCACACGAGGGACGCGCGGCCTGTCTTTCAATCACGGGATTACACTTCCTTGCTAGTGTCACGATGATCAGTCGCAACTCTTGCTCAGTCGCGGAGCGGTACACACACACACGCTGTCCCTCTAGCAGGGACTTTCGCTGGAAGGCTTGTAAGGAGGCGCTATCCTCCTTTTTCTATTTTAATTCCGGTTTTTCAAAGCGCGCAACCACGCGGAATATAAAGGGCTCGGGCCCGCGGCCCGCCGTACAGGCCGGGCCGCGTGCCTTTCGCCTCGCCGCGCCTACGAGGCACCACACCGCTCCTAACCTAGCTCACTGCAGCAATAGCGCTAGCCCTAACTCAACAACACACAGCTCCTGGTGTCGGGGCAGGTTTGGGGCGCCAGGGTACGGCCCCACAATCCGGTGCGCCCATTGCGCCGCGCCGGACCCTACCCCTGCACTGCACCGGCATACCCAGCGGGCAACAACGCGGGAATAGCACAAACCAACGCAGTAGCAGGTCTAGGGGCGAGGGTCTCGACGGCCCGTCCTCCTTTGAACGCGCAGCTCGCGTCAGGCCGTCTTCTGCACTCGAGGGGCGGCCTAGACACACACAGAACCCACAGAACACACGCAGTAGTCCTAATACTTCGTGCTCACGCTCTAAAGCACGTCCTGGCGTCCGCAATTCAGGTTTGGAGGGCGGACCGCTCTTCCGCTTACTCCACTAAGAACCCAAACAGCACACTGCCGTGATTGTCGCGCAGACTGCACAAGGAGAGGGCGGTTCTTGCGGGAGAGCCCACCGTTGCCAGTGGAGGGCTCCTTGCATGGCCGCTTCCTCCCACCGGGGGCACGCTCGGGCGTTGCTCCCACTCCAATTATGAATCACACTGAACGGAGAAGCTAAGCTGCGGGCGGATTGGCGGGGGCGCCAGCCATCCGTCGGCCTCCGGGCCGCGGCCTCGCGCTTGCAGCGCTCGGCCGTCCACAGCAGCGAAGAATACCTTGAACACACACAGGAAACGGTCCGAGGCTCCAGACGAAGGAGCCAGGGAAGACGCAATGCTCCACGAATCATCCTACGCGAGCCGGCTCCCGGCCTCGCGATGACTGACATAAGCTCCAGCATGCTTGCGCAATAGTGTACAGGGGCTAGCGCCTTGCGCGTGCCGGCCTGCCGGCCAGACACTAACCCTCCTGGCACTCTCCTCCAAGTCCACGCATTTAGGTCGGGAAGCCAGTTCGCCACGCCACGCAACCGGGTGCCATACTCGCTTGGGGTCGGTCGTCCCCTGCGCAGCATAACGCTACCCCGGACCGTCACCCCGGTGCTCCAGAAGTCCTCCGCCACCCTCAAACTTGCGCCCCTCGCATGATTATGTCCAGCACAGTCATCGCGCTTGGCCCCTCAGTTCCGAGCTGACGGTCAATGGACGGGTCGGAGTCCATGGCATGGTCAATTGCTCCCGACCAATTTGGGCAGCCGACAATAATGGTGTGTGCGCCCACCCCTGGAGCACACAGGAAGGAGCACATATACACAGGAACGGCTTACATTGGAGTACGGGAAGGCCTTGTACGGGTCTGGGGACCGGTCAAGCCGCACTGGACCGCGGCCCTTCACGAAATCCTGTCGTCCACCTGACAACTCTGCTCCGAGCGCGTACGTCTCTTCTGCAGTTCAGCTCCGCCAGGATCGTAGCTCGTGGTCCTGCCGACGCAAGGCTTTTCATCCACACGGCCTCGACTTTCCCAGCCGGGCCCCGATAGGACCCAACAGGTCCCAAGTGGGCCCGGGCAAGGTACACGCAGGGGACTCCCTGCTTGGCTGTTCAGTGGTCACCCAGAACTTCACCCGCCGCAAAATGAAGCTGAACTACTCGCACCCTGCAAGCGTATTGAATGGATATATAGAGACTCAGAGCCAGAAAATGCGCAGGGTGGGGGCGAGAGTGACTCGCAGCCCTCAGGTTCGTTCTCAGTCCGGCTTGACTCACGGGCAGGATCGATGGAGGGCTAAGTGTTGGTGGAAGGGGTAAGGGGGGTTAGCAGCACACGCTGGGCACAACTAGCACGAATGTAAAGCAAGAAACGTCCCCGATCCACCTCAATAGACTTATGGAACATACAGCAGCAGGCTGTACAGAAGCCGCTTGTCCAGCCCTGAGTGCAACGGCCAAGGCACAAGTTCCCAGCAAGGGGGCCTCTCGAGGGCTTGAGAGCAGCAGATAGAACAGAGATAGTCTACTCAAGTCACGTCGACCACGCTTGCCTCAGCGGGTACTTAGAAGCATACCAATGTCTATTAGAGCATTGCACAGGGCTGGGACCTGAGGATATGGCCCGCTCGCTGTATTCGCCCCACGCCCGCCCCATGCCCGACCACACGCAAGCCACCGACTCAATCCAAGCCAAGGACCATGTATTAAGCACACCAATTATGCTAGAGGGGCGCTTTTCAGCGGCCCGGTAGGGGTGCGTGCCCCACGCAGTGACTGAGCCACCGTGCTGGTCAACACGCACGCCCGTACTGCGTTCGCTCTGGCGACAAATCCCAATAAGAAGCGTTCAGTAAGCAGTCACACCAGGGCAAAACGTATAAGCATGCGTGATGTAAAAAGGCATTCGCAAAAAGGAAACCGGGCAAGATCACGTGGCCGCGCATGACCCGTGTGCAATGACGTCAAAACATGATACGCCTCCTCAGGACCCCCAGATGCCGCATGGACTGTACCGCTGGATGGGCGGAACACTAATGCTCACGATCCATGGCCAGCGAGGAAATCAAGGGCCCCTGGAGGAGATGGCCTGGCATTGCCGCCTCGTGCCTAGCGGCTGGGGGTGGGCGCCGCGCAGGAGTACACGGGGCCCCCGGCCTCAATGCAAGACGCGCAGTTGGCCCGGGCCTGGGCAGTCTCCAGCTGCAGGGGCGCGGCGGGCGGAAGGAAACGGTTCAGTCCATCAGGTGCATCAGACGAATGGGCGAGTGCATGTATGGTAACGCTGTGGCAAGCTGCCGTGAGCACTACTGGTGATGAACAGGGGGCCCTGCGAAGGCTCGGATCGCCACGGCCGGGTGTGTGTGGTGCGTGCCACGCCCGTTGCCGCGCGCCGGCGGTCCCTCAGGGTCCCTCGGGCAGGCGCCGCGCCAGGCACGCAAACCGCGCTAGCTACCACTGCTGCTGCGTGCAGCGGGCAGAGCTACCGTACTGGACCTGATGGCTGAACACCCGCTGGGCGTGCTGCCACGCACGCCCGGTGCCGCACCCCGCCCTGCCCGCTTGCGCACCTTGGCGCATTGGCCGCACGCATAGGTCCCCAGCAGCCCGTTCTTGAGGCAGGTCATGCAGGAGGCGCGGGCGTCGGCCGCTTCCGCCAGGGCCTCGGTGTTCTGAGGCGGGGAAGGCCAGGGGGGCCAGGGGGTGGGAGATGAGGACCGAGGTGGGAGATGAGGACGCGAGGGAGGCGGGTGGAGTAGGAGACAAGGAGGACAGCTGTGGGGTGGAAGGGGCGGGGTCGAGGCCCGCATCGCGTGGCAGCCAAGGAGCGGGCGACGCCCAGAGGCCGCCAGAGCACAGCCCAAGCAACCTCTCGCCACGGGGGCCGTTCCCGCCAAGTTCCCAGCCTGTACAGAGCGAGCACGTCGCCTCCCAGGGCCCAGAAACGGCATGCCCCCAGGCGCCTGGTTAAAATCCCACACTCTTACATCTGACGGCATGACCCCACGCACCTGCATGCACAGATTGCATGCCCACACGTAGTCTGCACTGGGGACGTTCGCCACGCAGTCCACGCACTCGCGCACGCGCGCCGGGTCCCCACCGCCCGCCGACGCGCAGAATCCGCCGCAGGTATAGGATGCGCCTGCGGGTCGATTGGAGGGTAGAGTGGGGCGTGCAGGGGGGGAGGCGGAAAGGATGGGCAGGTCAGGTGGGAGCACTTGGCGATAAAACCTGAGCAGAGGAACGGCTCCGCGCCCCTCGGGAGGTTTCTGCTCACCCGTAGCAACGGTGAGGGGAACACACTCATCCATGCAAATACCCTGGGGGCGAGCGGGCAGGCGGGGGAGAGGGAGCGAGTGCAGTGAGGGGGCGGTGACCGGCCAGAGGGCACTCCAGCGGACCGCGGGACAAAGGCACGTGCTGCGCCAACCACGCGCGCGCACGCTTCCTCCATATCAGTTCCCCCTCATTCCTCCTCCCGCCGTGGGCCTGCCAAGCGCCCACGACGCCACACACCGCACGCCGCATGCCATACACCGCACGCCGCACGCCGCACGCGCGCGACCTGCCTGCACGGTGGGGTCGGTCAGGGCCCCGCAGGCGCTGCTGCAGGTCCAGTGGTCGGGCCACTTCTGCTTGACCAGCTGGTTGTAGCAGGAAGCGCACAGGGCGGGGTTGAGGATCTGCGGGTTGGCGAAGCGGGTTGCGAACCAACGGGGAAAGGGGGGGAGGCGAGGTGGGATGGGGAGGGGAGGGGAGGGGTGGCGTGGCGTGGCGTGCGGCTGACGAGTGACCAGCCCGCACGTGTCGCACGTGTACACCCACCTTGCTGTTGGTGTAGCAATCGGTGCAGGCGAAGTCACCTGGGGGTGGGGGGGGGTGGATGGGAAGAACGGCAAGTGGTTTACTGCGGTCCGGATGCCAGGAGCTCCATGCTGAGAGCGCGCCGCATCCATCCCTGCAAAGTCCCTCGGCCTGGACGTACCGCGGTCGCAATCCGCGGTGAAGGGCGAGGGCGAGGGCGCGGGGGAGGGCGAGGCCCCGGGCGAGGGCGAGGTCCGGGGCACTTCGGCCGAGCACGAGGCCGGCGCCCCGCCCCTCTCGATGCAGGCCATGCAGTCCGTGCGCTCCTGGGCCGTAGGGAGCTGCGGGGATGGATGGGGGCCCCAGGGATTGGGGGCGGGGGCCCGCCGGATTGGGGAGCAAGTCGAGAGTCGGGGTGTCGGGGAGCGGGATGTGGGGCAGCTGCAGCGAGGCCCAGGGGGTTCGAGGCGCGGGAGGCGGGAGCGCATGTCTGCGCAGGTCTGGGGGTGCGGGAAGGAGGCGAGCGCCATGGGCCGGCGGGGCCCGGGGCCGGTGGGGCCCGGAACGCGGGAGGCGGGGTTGAAGTTGGGGTGAGAGCGGGGGCCCCGCGCATCCAGTGGATAAGCTGAGCCGGCAGCAGGCCCCCCATGCACACCGACCGTGCCGCCCCCAAGGCCGGTCCTTGGTCACGAGCGGTCGCGCACATGCCGCCCCCGCCTCACGTACCCGGGCGCACTGGCCGCAGTTGTAGCCCCCCAGCAGGCCCTCCTCGAGGCAGGCCATGCATGTGGCACGTGCGTCGCCGGCGTCGGGCAGGCCGGCGGTGATCTGGCCAGGTAGGGGTACAAGCAAGGCGAGGAAGGGAGGGAGGGAGGGGTGGGGCCGGGCTCACAGGTGTCGGGGTACCTGTAAACAGCAGGAGCCATCGATCGTCCGGCTCGGCGTCAGGCCCAGGGCACGGGGGAGGCACATTACAAGGATCGCAGCCCCGATCAGGGCGGCCGCTTCCAGTGGATGCCGCTCCCAAGGAAGGTGCTGCCACGCATGGCCCCGCGTCCCTACCTTCAAGGTCAGAACCTGTAGAGCCCAAGCCGTACCCTGCCGCACCCCCTGTCGCGGCCCCCCCTCCTCACCCTCATGCAGACCTCGCAGGCGTAGATGTCCGCCTGTGGTGCCTCCTCCACACACTGTATGCACTCGCGCACGCGAGCCGGGTCGCGGCCGCCCGTGATGTCCCGGTTCACGCAGAAGCCGCCGCAGACGTAGGTCGCACCTTGGGGTGGGGGGCGCGACGGGGGTGGGTTGGGAGGTGGGATGGGGCTGAGATGGGGATGGATTGTTGGAATGAGTACGGAGCATGATCATGTACGGCAGTGTGCGTGCTCATGGAGCGGACCAGGAGACATGCATGGGCGCATGGGCGGACGGTGACGGAGCTGTGCAGGTGACCCCGGGACCCCGGGACCCCGGCAGGCAGGTGAACCTGGGACTGAAGCTTGCTGAGACGCAACTGCCTCTCCTGGCCACGACCCATGGGTCCTGGCTCCCTCCCGTCCCTTTCGCCCACGCTTTGTGTAGTAACAACTAAACAACAGCAACTGCAACAGCAACTCACCCTGGCCGAGTAGAGGGAGCACACACTCCTCCATGCAGATGCCCTGGAGCAAGGACAAAGCGGGAGGATCAGGCAAGGAAGGGTGGAAGCAGAGTGGTGCTCGTCACACGCCTCGGTCGCTGCAGGCATGCTTGCAGACGCTAGCGTGTGCGGTGCTGCAGGGCAAGTACCCTATGCGCCGTACATGTGCTGTACACATGAACGGCATGTACGAGCTGTGTACGCATGCATGGGCTTGCCTGCGTGGTCTCGTCGTCGACACCCCTGCAGGCACTCGTGCAGGTCCACGGGTCCTCATTGTTTTCAGTCAGTGAGTTGACACAGGAGCGGCAGGCAGGCCTGTTGTGGATGTCTGGCTTGTCGCACTCGAGGCAGGCGTAGCTGCCTGTGGGGCATAGGGTGCACGTGTGGGAGGCAAGCATGGGCAAGCTAGGGAAACGGACAGAGGGGGGCGTCCGTTAGCGGTGGCAATGGGCAGATCGTGTGGCCCAAATGGCAACAAGGGCTCACCCTGTTCGCACGTGACGCTGTTACTGGGAGACGGTGATATGGATGGGGATGGAGAGGGCTCAGGGGAGGGTGACTCCTCAGGAGAGGGTGAGGGCGACTCCTCAGGAGAGGGTGAGGGCGACTCCTCAGGAGAGGGGGAGGGCGACTCCTCAGGAGAGGGGGAGGGCGACTCCTCAGGAGAGGGGGAGGGCGACTCCTCGGGGGAGGGGGAGGGCGACTCCTTGGGGGAGGGGGAGGGGGACTCCTCAGGAGAGGGGGAGGGCGACTCCTCGGGGGAGGGGGACGGCGACTCTTCAGGAGAGGGAGAGGGTGACTTGTCCGGGACGTTGATGCAGGGTGCTTTCAGAATCCAGCCGGGCTGAATGTCCCTCCACCAGGTCGCGCCATATGCCCCCACATTAAGGTCGACCAGACAGCCCACGGTGGTCTCATGCTTGTATGCTAGGGAGTAGATATCACCAACGCCAGTGTACTCATACTCGCAGATACCGCCAATGTTGGACTCAGGACAGCGAGTCAAGTCGTAGAGGTAGGGGTACGCCCATTTCATTGGTTTGGCATGGCACTGCCAGCGCATAGGCAGGCTCCAGGCTAGGCAGGTTGTAGTTCCGCTCCAGGACGCAGTGGATGGATGGCAAGCAGAAATATTCTGCAATCCTGCGCATGTGATATGGAACAGGCTAATCGTGTCTACTTGGAATTCCACTTGCGGTACGTAGTGGCTCATTGGGCACATACTACATTCACTGGCATTTGCAAAGCAGGAGAGCACAACAGACCAGAGCCAAGCATACGGTACAACTTACGATGCAAGCGTGTAGCCTGTGGTATCACCCTCAAACAAGAGGAAGCAGCCAAACTGATTGACGGGAGGGCAGGCGATGGCCGCACAGTACGATGGGTAATCCAGAGGCGATGGGGGCGATGGTGAGGGGGAAGGCTCAGGTGAGGGGGACTCCTCGGGCTCAGGGGAGGGGGACTCCTCGGGCTCAGGGGAGGGGGACTCCTCGGGCTCAGGGGAGGGGGACTCCTCGGGCTCAGGGGAGGGCGACTCCTCGGGCTCAGGGGAGGGGGACTCCTCGGGCTCAGGGGAGGGGGACTCCACGGGCTCAGGGGAGGGGGACTCCTCGGGCTCAGGGAAGGGCGACTCCACGGGCTCAGGGGAGGGCGACTCCTCGGGCTCAGGGGAGGGCGACTCCTCGGGCTCAGGGGAGGGCGACTCCTCGGGCTCAGGGGAGGGCGACTCCTCGGGCTCAGGGGAGGGCGACTCCACGGGCTCAGGGGAGGGCGACTCCTCGGGCTCAGGGGAGGGCGACTCCTCGGGCTCAGGGGAGGGCGACTCCTCGGGCTCAGGGGAGGAGGACTCCTCGGGCTCAGGGGAGGGCGACTCCTCGGGCTCAGGGGAGGGCGACTCCTCGGGCTCAGGGGAGGGCGACTCCTCGGGCTCAGGGGAGGGCGACTCCTCGGGCTCAGGGGAGGGCGACTCCTCGGGCTCAGGGGAGGGCGACTCCTCGGGCTCAGGGGAGGGCGACTCCTCGGGCTCAGGGGAGGGCGACTCCTCGGGCTCAGGGGAGGGCGACTCCTCGGGCTCAGGGGAGGGCGACTCCTCGGGCTCAGGGGAGGGCGACTCCTCGGGCTCAGGGGAGGGCGACTCCTCGGGCTCAGGGGAGGGGGACTCCTCGGGAGAGGGAGAGGGAGAGGGCGACTCCTCAGGAGAGGGGGAGGGGGACTCCTCGGGAGAGGGAGAGGGAGAGGGAGAGGGCGACTCCTCAGGAGAGGGGGAGGGCGTCTCCTCGGGCGAGGGGGAGGGGGACTCCTCAGGCGAGGGAGAAGGTGACTCCTCTGGAGAGGGAGAAGGTGATGGAGAGGGAGATGGGGACGTCGCTGGGGTCGTTGTGCAAGGGATAAACAGCGCCACAGCGCCATTGCTGGCCAGAGGGTTCTGGGTAGCCAAGCACCCTGCGGAAAGGGCAACGGCAGGCACACATCAATGGCAGGCAAAAGAAGCATCAACCACATTAACTGACGGTCAGAGGGTTCTGTGTAGCTACAGTCAGCATCCTGTGAAGAAGGGAAGGGCAACGGTAGGCACATATCAAGAGCAGGCAGGTAGGTTTTGCACATCAGAGTTCAACTGGCCGGCTGCGGCACCCTCCAGCTTCCCTCCACCTTTGCAACCTTCCAGCCAGGGCCCCGCCCAGCCCCACGCGTCACCACCCACGCACCGGTCGAGGTGCCGTGTGCAGCCGCGATCGACGCCAGCGTGTCGCCCGGCCGCGCCAGGAAGGGGCAGGTGGCCGCAGGGCAGGGGCCGTCGTCGAGCGCGATGCCCGCGTCGCTGAGGCCGCAGGGGACGCTGATCGCGAACACGCCCGCGAGGCTGGTGCCGCCGCTCAGGCCGGGGTTCTTGGACAGTAGGCACTGCAGCGTCACCTCGAAGAAAGCCGCAAGGCTGCGGCGGCAGGGCGCAAAACGGCCAGGCAGGTCGGGTCAGGTTGGGGGCGGGAATCGCAACCATGTTAGAGGACACATAAGGCCAGGCAGGTCAGGTCAGGTCAGTGCGAGTCAGGGTCAGGGCAGGGCACGCAACCTGACAGAACAGCTCCAATAGCTCTTTGCCATTGATCAAAACATGTCGCACGCGTCCAAAGTCCAAGTGCTCAGATGACTCACGTGTCCACGTCATCGGTCGGCTCCACCTCGCTGATGCATGCAAAGGCGGCCGGGCAGGGCAGCGGCGTGTCGCAGGGCACCGCCACGCCGGCGCCCAGGGGCAGGGCGCCCCCCTGGTCGGCCAGCCCCGGGTTGGCCAGCTTGAGCGCGGCCACGGTGACGCCTGGGGGGGGGGGTGAGGGACGGATTTGGCGTGGATCAGGGCATTCAGGGGTTCATGGGTCAGGGTTAAAAACAAGCGCAATCGGGGTCAGGCGAGTGTTCGAAGGCAATTCTGGCCACGGTGATGCCTGTGGGCACAAACAAAGTCCGGTTTTGGATGGCCGCTCGGATGAGCGGGGAAGGGTCAGCTCGGCCGACCCGCTGCCCCTTTCCTTCTGTTTCCATCCTGACCCAAGCCGGACTCACCGTACTTTACCGCGATGCTGCGCCACGTGGTGCCATCGACCACGGTCTCGCTGGCTTGGAAGCAGGGCGGCTGCGGGGGCTCGGGGCTGGGGGGCGGCGGCATGATGTCCACCACCTGGTCGAACGGCTGCAGGGTGCAAGGGGGGGGGAAGGAAGGGGGGTTGACAGGGGGTCGCAGACATAGAGGTAAGAGGCAGAGGGGCCGGAAGAGGGTGGAGGCATCCTGTCGACCACCTGGTCGAGTGGCTGCAGGGGGGGGGGGGGGCAGGAAGGGCAGGAAGGGGGTTTTGAGAGGGATTCAGACAGGTCAAAGGCCTTGGGAGGGCAAAGAAATGCTTACGTCAGGCGTTGGAGCTGGCGAGGGGGAAGGCGACGGTGAGGGTGAGGGCTCTGGGGACAGGGAGGGAGAGGGCTCTGGGGACGGCGAGGGAGAGGGCTCGGGTGTTGGGGACGGCGATGGGGACTCCTCGGGCGAAGGCGAGGGTGAAGGAGACTCCTGATCGGGAGAAGGAGACGGCGAGGGGGACTCCTCGGGAGAGGGGGAGGGCGACTCCTCAGGGGAGGGCGAGGGCGACGGTGAGTCCTCGGGCGATGGTGAGGGCGACGGCGAATCACAGGCGGTGGAGATCTGAGGAAACGAGGGCAGAGCGTCGACACGTGAATCAGCCCAAGCTGCATCAGCCCAAGCACGCCTTCGACCCGGGCCCCTCTGGGCCCCCCGCTGGGCCCCCTCCGGGCTCCCTCCGGGCCCACCACCGGGACCCCTTGGGCCCACCTTGATCACCAGGCCCGCCTGCAGCTCGTTGCGGGACACGTCCGGGTTGAGACCCGCCACGAAGTCTCGCTCCAGACCCAGGGAGCGGGCGATGGATTTGTACTGGGAGGGAAGAGTGAACGGGGGTGGGTGGGTTGGTGGGTGGCATGGCCGGGTGAGTGGTTGGGTGGGTGGGGTGGGGTGGGTGGGTGGGGTGGGGTGGGTGGGTGGATGGGTGTTGTTGAAGGCGTGTTTGCTGCAAGCGCAGGGGCTGAGGGCGCCCATTGTGCAGTGATGATCCCAGCCCTCTGTTCCCAGCTTCCCACCACCCGTGACTCACGGTGTCGCCCTCCTGGACCACATACGTGCAGCCATCGCTCGTGCCGGGGCTGGGGCTTGGGCTGGGGGATTCCGCCGGGCTGGCCTCGGGGCTGGGGCTGGGGCTCGGCTCCGGGCTGGGGCTCGGGCTGGGGCAGACCCCCGGCACATTGACCACCACGCCCGGCTCCAGGCTGCGGGGCGGGGTGTCGGGGTTGAGCGCCATCATCTCCTCCCGCGTGATGCCGAAGCGGCGGCCGATGGTGCGGTACTGCGGGCAGGCGGGGGGCGGGGGGGGAGAAGGCAAGCGGAATGGGATGCGGAATGGGCAGCGGTTCTGACTCGAATTGAGCAGCGCCGGGATGTGGGGCGATGGTATTGTTGCTGCCGTGGCACGTGTGAAGGCAGCATACCGTCACGCAAAGAGCAGGCCCGGGGGCGGAACGTAGCACTGGCTCTATCTAGGCAAGGGGCGTGGGTGTCCACACGCACGACAGGTGTCCTCGGCGCCAGCTCGGCGCTAGAGATCTTCCTTGCGGTCGCACCCAATTGCCCGTAACCGGTGCCTCTCAATCAGGCCAGCAGTAGGCGTCCCCTACCCTGCCCCAGCTGTCGCCAGCACCCCTGCCCCACCGTGTCTCCGTCCTGAACCACCACCGTGCAGCCGTTGCTGACCACGGGGCTGGGGCTGGGGCCCGCGGGGCTGGGGCTGGGGCTGGGGCTGGGGCTGGGCGTGCCGCCGTATGCCGGGCTGGGGCTGGGGCTGGGGGTGGGTGCGCAGGCGCTGTCAGGAAGGACCAGCTTCTGCAGGGCGAGGGTGTGCGGATTTCAGTGAGGCGGCTACCACAGTAAGAGGCTTGCACTGCTGGTAGGCTGCCAGGTGCGTGCTGCGCGCGGCGCTCGTCAGAGCCCGGGCGCAGTCCACGAGCCCACCCCATGGGCTCCGAAGGCCCAGACCCTACGACCTCTACTGCCCCCCCACGCAGTCCCCCTGCTTGCAGCCCTTCGGCTTGGCCCCACTCCCGTCAGTTTAGCGCGCGTCTCGCACCGTGCCAATGGGGGGCCGCTTGAGCGGCACCTCGGGGTTCAGGGTAGAAATGCGCTTCACCTTGAGGCCCAGCTTGCCTGGGGGAGGGGAGGGGTATCGGTGGGATGGGACAGGGCGGGTGAGGCGGTGCGGCACCAGTAGTGGGGACGGAAAGGGGCGGGCAGGGAAATGGGACTCAGACAGGGTTGTCGTGCAGGGATATGTGGTGTCCCCTTTTCATCCTTGGGGACAACCCAGCTGCACCCCGTGCATTCCGGTCCAATCGGGTCCGGGATGTGCCGGTCCAGGTCGTCTGGCCCGCCTTGCACGCCGCCCGTGAACCCCGTGAGCAGCGGCCCTTTCCTTACCTGCAATCATGCCCAGGCTATTGTCGCCTGACGAGAAGGTACCGAGAGGGCATTGGAGGGCAGCTTGGTTAGCAGTTGACGTGCTCAACGGCGGAGCAACAGGCTGCCCTCATCCCGGACCCCTGGACCTCATCCCGGACCCCTGGACCTCATCCCGGACCCCTGGACCTCATCCCGGACCCCTGGACCTCATCCCGGACCCCTGGACCTCATCCCGGACCCCTGGACCTCATCCCGGACCCCTGGACCTCATCCCGGACCCCTGGACCTCATCCCGGAGCCCTGGACCTCATCCCGGACCCCTGGATCTCATCCCGGACCCCTGGACCTCATCCCGGACCCCTGGACCTCATCCCGGACCCCTGGACCTCATCCCGGACCCCTGGACCTCATCCCGGACCCCTGGACCTCATCCCGGACCCCTGGACCTCATCCCGGACCCCTGGACCTCATCCCGGACCCCTGGACCTCATCCCGGACCCCTGGACCTCATCCCGGACCCCTGGACCTCATCCCGGACCCCTGGACCTCGTCCCGGACCCCTGGACCTCATTCCGGACCCCTGGACCTCGTCCTCGATTCTCCTTCCCCCTGGCTGATCTCCGACATGCCCTTTGTCCCTTGGAATGGACCGCTCAGACCGGCGCCGGTCTGCTTCCCTCATCGCCCAGGCATCCCTGTCGTCCGTAGGCTCCTCCAGTCCCTGACTCATGACTCACCCTGGACCACAGTGTACGTACAGGCGCCGGACTGGGCGGGCGGGGCGGGGAGCGAGGGGCACACGGGTAGGCGCAGGCGAGGTGAGGCACAGGGGCACGTGAGAGCAGAGGAGGGACTTGGCAGCCCCCCGTAGTGTTTGGCCGTGTCAGGGACCTGTTGTCGGGAGCTGCGCCTTTTAAACGACATTTATAAGAGGTCCAGGCGGGGAGTTGAGTTGTCCTCCCTTGCCCTTAGCAGGGGCGCGCAGGTTCCGTGACCATACGACGATGCTGGCGTGAACTAGAATGACTTAGGCGGGACCACCGTGACTTGTGTGACGCTCCGATAGCGAACAGAACGATGCTCTTTACTCTGATAATGTGATCTGTGCGCGGCAGTCGCTAGGCGCACAATGCCATCCTGCGCCCGCCCCTCACATGCCGGGTCCCGGCAGACGCCCCACCTGCAAGAGCTCGCGACGGCCGTAGGCGCTTCCTGCATGTGAGGGAAGGGCACGCGCAGACCGTCGCTTTCCGTCGGGTTACGTTTGCCGAAATGTGGCGAGACAGCTTTGCCGACATACGCACACAGACTAGTCACATCGATAGCGTGTATCACCATGAATCCATTCAGGTGGCGCAATGCAGCCGAACACGCCGGAGGCGTCCTCGGCAGACTGCACACACTTACCGGCGCAAGCCAGAAGCGCCAAAGCCGCCAGCGCAAGGCATGGGCGCGCCATGGTAGGCGGCCGATGCTTACGAACTGGGCAGGATGCAGGAAGCTTAACTGGGTTTGCAAGTAAGAGCTGGCACCGAAGATGGCGTCCAGCAACACGTCAACCCGGAGTCAAGAGCGTTACAGGAGTGCAAGCAACCGACAGTGCTCAGGGATGCTCGCTGAAGGTGAGTCCTTAGCTGGAATTGCAGTCTGGGAGTGACGGAAGGCCACTGCCGTACGCATTCACGCTGTGCGGCTAACTTGCTTGGTGTGTTGCTCTTCATATCACCACTAACTCGCTCATTGTTTCGCGTTCGCCTTTGGGGGCCCGTCAAGTGTTTCCACAAAGTGTTTCCACACTGCCTCCTAAAAGTCGTCGGAAACTTGGCTTTGCGGCTCGAGCCGTCTGTCGCGGCGCCGTGCTTAAAATGCGCTGTAGCTTGAGGGCTGAACACCACGTCTTCTATTGAGTAGGAAGGTAAGCTTGTGTGAGCGAGTGCGCGGAGTGGAAGCCTTAGGCCGACAGCGAGACGGCGCGCTCTGATGCGTGCCGGGGTCCACCAACGTGCCTACCCCATGCCGCAGCGCCCATGCCGCCCCTAAGAAATGCTTACCCCCCGCAGTCCCCCCCGCGCACCAAGCAAGCTTACAGAGTCCCTGTGCATATGGGGGGAGCATGACAGGGGCTGGAGGCGGGGTGGGGAAAACCCTTGCCTTCCCCCTGCGGGCACGGTACCAGCACACACCCTCACCACAGGATGCGCCCCCTCGGGCTCCGCAGCGCCCCCCGCGGCCACTCGCTTAAGGGCGATGGACGTGGGGCTTACAGGAGGTTGTGCTGCCAGGGAACTGTGTACGCCCAAGAGCGCGGGACTGGGCAAGGCCGGCCACATCGTGAGCGCGCCTTCCCAAGCGACCAGCCCAAGCCAGTAGAGCATTGCCTCGCCTTTTGTACGAACGACACGCTGTGCAGTCCCTAGGTGCCGACCCTGGCTGTGCGAGCAAACGTACGGCAAACCTGTCTGGGCGCTAGAGGCCACGGCTGCAAGGTTTGAGCGGCTCATGCTGTAGGGAAGATGCAATTTTGATGCTTGGAAGACAAACGGGGCCCGCGCAGCGACTGCGAGGGTGCTCAAGTTTCCGAAGACTTTTAGGCGGTAGTGAGATGGCGCTCAGATTGTGCTGGGCGTGGCATGCCGTGCATGCCATGTGCGTGTCTGGCTCCCCGCCTGCCCCTGGCCCCCGCACCCCCTCCAGCCCCCCAGCCAGCACCAGCAACAAACTCTACAAACGCTAAACAACCCAAGCTTGGTTGACAGTTGTACCTGTCATAACCGTGCTCGTACAACGGTTACAACCACCTCGTGTGTGTTTCGCTGCCCTGCAATGATCCCCCCTTCCCCCCGCAGATGGTGAAACACGCTCGGGATCAGGCGTTATCAGGCGAGCAGGCAGCCAGCAGCGCGGGGGGGGCAGCTGGGGTTGCACAGCAGGCCGACGAGGGTGCGGGCACGGAGGGGGATGAGGCAGAGGCCGTGGAGTCTGGGGGTGAGGTGGACACGCCCCCTGGAGAGGGGGCCGCGGCGCCGGCTGCTAAAGAGAGGCGGCACCGCGGCCCCAAGCGGGACAAGGACGAGCTGGGGCCGAGGCGGCAGCCAAGCGTGATAGAACAGCTGTCAAGCACCGCCTGCGTCTGGCGGCTGTTAAAGCTGCGCATACGGCCGAGGCCACCCATCCCAACTCAGAGTGGGGTCCCGAAGCAGCACGGCTGCTGGGGGAGTGGCTGGCGGTGAACCCAGACGTGGAGCCACCAAAGAAGCCGGAAGAGCTGTGCCGGCGCTGGGCTGCGCGGCTGGAGCCCAACGGAGGGGCATCTGGGGTCCAGGACGCGCCACGCTCTGGGGCCCCACGGAAGGTGCCGGAGGCGAAAGCCCTGCTCGCACTAGCAATGGTGCTCGACAAGGCGCCCAGCAGCAAGGAGGCGATGCTGGCGGTCCCCGAGTTCAAGGATCTCCTGGACAGCTGCAGCGAGGCAAGAGGGGCTGGTCAGGGCGGGTGGAGAAGCAGAAGGGGGCATGGGGCAGCAAGCCTCAGCTGTTGCGGGTCTGGCCTGAAGCTTTCCCGCATCCCCCCGCCTTCCCCACAGGATCCCGCCGACCCCGTGAGCCTGAGGGCGCTGTGGGACGCCATGATGGAGTGTGAGCCAAGGCTGAGCAAGGCGCTGCTGGTGGAGTTCAAGAAGCCGCTGAAACCAGAGGTGATGAAGGCGCGCGTGGAGTGCGCAATCAAGTGGCTCCGCAAGGTGATGGGTTTGCGAGCGGACGAGGCCTTCCGGCTGCCCACCAGCGTGGAGGACCTGAAGCGCGGGCCCTGGGACTGGATCTCGCGCATCCTCCGGCGAGAGGCGGCGCGCGGGAGGGGACAGGGAGGGAGGGAGGGAGGGATAGTCGAGGGGAGAGAGGGAAGAGTCGAGCAAGGGAAAGCATGGGCCAGGAAGGTGTACAGGGGGCACAGGACGCTGGGGCAGCTGAGCAAGCACGCATCAGGTTAACTACCTATCATGCTTATACCGTTTGTATTATTGCGGTGGAGCCAGGCGGGGCCCCGCCTCAGAGTGAGGCAAAGGGGGCTTGTCTGGCATGTTGGCCCGCGTGGGATGGACATGTCCGAAGCCGTGACGAGGGGGTTAGCAGGGGAAACGCGTGTCACGACTGCTTATACGATATTGCTGCTGGTGGCGAAGTCGGGGGCTGATCCCCCTGGATAGCGGATGCGCGATTCCGTTGTGCGGGAGTCGGGGAGTGCGGGACGCGGGGGGAGGCGGGGCCCCGCGTGCCGAACGGTCGCGGTGATGGTCGCCGCGTCAAGCCGCTTCTAACCGATGCTATGTGCTTATCTGCACACACCTGTAGTCATAACAGAGCGTGGACCCAGGTCGCCAGCTTTATCCAGAGCCCTCCGCGCAACGCCATCCTCGATTGCGCTAAGCTGGCGCCAGCTCAGAGCCTTCCGACAAGCCCCTCCGCGCTGCTGGAGACGCACAAGCGAGTTGGTGTCACTGAGACGTAGCCAGCGAGCTTACGGGCTTCGATCTAGCGAAGCTTTTGCTGCGAAACCGTGACGGGGCCGCTCGGCCTCACTGCCTCCTAAAAGTCGTCGGAAACTTGGCTTTGCGGCTCGAGCCGTCTGTCGCGGCGCCGTGCTTAAAATGCGCTGTAGCTTGAGGGCTGAACACCACGTCTTCTATTGAGTAGGAAGGTAAGCTTGTGTGAGCGAGTGCGCGGAGTGGAAGCCTTAGGCCGACAGCGAGACGGCGCGCTCTGATGCGTGCCGGGGTCCACCAACGTGCCTACCCCATGCCGCAGCGCCCATGCCGCCCCTAAGAAATGCTTACCCCCCGCAGTCCCCCCCGCGCACCAAGCAAGCTTACAGAGTCCCTGTGCATATGGGGGGAGCATGACAGGGGCTGGAGGCGGGGTGGGGAAAACCCTTGCCTTCCCCCTGCGGGCACGGTACCAGCACACACCCTCACCACAGGATGCGCCCCCTCGGGCTCCGCAGCGCCCCCCGCGGCCACTCGCTTAAGGGCGATGGACGTGGGGCTTACAGGAGGTTGTGCTGCCAGGGAACTGTGTACGCCCAAGAGCGCGGGACTGGGCAAGGCCGGCCACATCGTGAGCGCGCCTTCCCAAGCGACCAGCCCAAGCCAGTAGAGCATTGCCTCGCCTTTTGTACGAACGACACGCTGTGCAGTCCCTAGGTGCCGACCCTGGCTGTGCGAGCAAACGTACGGCAAACCTGTCTGGGCGCTAGAGGCCACGGCTGCAAGGTTTGAGCGGCTCATGCTGTAGGGAAGATGCAATTTTGATGCTTGGAAGACAAACGGGGCCCGCGCAGCGACTGCGAGGGTGCTCAAGTTTCCGAAGACTTTTAGGCGGTAGTGAGATGGCGCTCAGATTGTGCTGGGCGTGGCATGCCGTGCATGCCATGTGCGTGTCTGGCTCCCCGCCTGCCCCTGGCCCCCGCACCCCCTCCAGCCCCCCAGCCAGCACCAGCAACAAACTCTACAAACGCTAAACAACCCAAGCTTGGTTGACAGTTGTACCTGTCATAACCGTGCTCGTACAACGGTTACAACCACCTCGTGTGTGTTTCGCTGCCCTGCAATGATCCCCCCTTCCCCCCGCAGATGGTGAAACACGCTCGGGATCAGGCGTTATCAGGCGAGCAGGCAGCCAGCAGCGCGGGGGGGGCAGCTGGGGTTGCACAGCAGGCCGACGAGGGTGCGGGCACGGAGGGGGATGAGGCAGAGGCCGTGGAGTCTGGGGGTGAGGTGGACACGCCCCCTGGAGAGGGGGCCGCGGCGCCGGCTGCTAAAGAGAGGCGGCACCGCGGCCCCAAGCGGGACAAGGACGAGCTGGGGCCGAGGCGGCAGCCAAGCGTGATAGAACAGCTGTCAAGCACCGCCTGCGTCTGGCGGCTGTTAAAGCTGCGCATACGGCCGAGGCCACCCATCCCAACTCAGAGTGGGGTCCCGAAGCAGCACGGCTGCTAGGGGAGTGGCTGGCGGTGAACCCAGACGTGGAGCCACCAAAGAAGCCGGAAGAGCTGTGCCGGCGCTGGGCTGCGCGGCTGGAGCCCAACGGAGGGGCATCTGGGGTCCAGGACGCGCCACGCTCTGGGGCCCCACGGAAGGTGCCGGAGGCGAAAGCCCTGCTCGCACTAGCAATGGTGCTCGACAAGGCGCCCAGCAGCAAGGAGGCGATGCTGGCGGTCCCCGAGTTCAAGGATCTCCTGGACAGCTGCAGCGAGGCAAGAGGGGCTGGTCAGGGCGGGTGGAGAAGCAGAAGGGGGCATGGGGCAGCAAGCCTCAGCTGTTGCGGGTCTGGCCTGAAGCTTTCCCGCATCCCCCCGCCTTCCCCACAGGATCCCGCCGACCCCGTGAGCCTGAGGGCGCTGTGGGACGCCATGATGGAGTGTGAGCCAAGGCTGAGCAAGGCGCTGCTGGTGGAGTTCAAGAAGCCGCTGAAACCAGAGGTGATGAAGGCGCGCGTGGAGTGCGCAATCAAGTGGCTCCGCAAGGTGATGGGTTTGCGAGCGGACGAGGCCTTCCGGCTGCCCACCAGCGTGGAGGACCTGAAGCGCGGGCCCTGGGACTGGATCTCGCGCATCCTCCGGCGAGAGGCGGCGCGCGGGAGGGGACAGGGAGGGAGGGAGGGAGGGATAGTCGAGGGGAGAGAGGGAAGAGTCGAGCAAGGGAAAGCATGGGCCAGGAAGGTGTACAGGGGGCACAGGACGCTGGGGCAGCTGAGCAAGCACGCATCAGGTTAACTACCTATCATGCTTATACCGTTTGTATTATTGCGGTGGAGCCAGGCGGGGCCCCGCCTCAGAGTGAGGCAAGGGGGGCTTGTCTGGCATGTTGGCCCGCGTGGGATGGACATGTCCGAAGCCGTGACGAGGGGGTTAGCAGGGGAAACGCGTGTCACGACTGCTTATACGATATTGCTGCTGGTGGCGAAGTCGGGGGCTGATCCCCCTGGATAGCGGATGCGCGATTCCGTTGTGCGGGAGTCGGGGAGTGCGGGACGCGGGGGGAGGCGGGGCCCCGCGTGCCGAACGGTCGCGGTGATGGTCGCCGCGTCAAGCCGCTTCTAACCGATGCTATGTGCTTATCTGCACACACCTGTAGTCATAACAGAGCGTGGACCCAGGTCGCCAGCTTTATCCAGAGCCCTCCGCGCAACGCCATCCTCGATTGCGCTAAGCTGGCGCCAGCTCAGAGCCTTCCGACAAGCCCCTCCGCGCTGCCGGAGACGCACAAGCGAGTTGGTGTCACTGAGACGTAGCCAGCGAGCTTACGGGCTTCGATCTAGCGAAGCTTTTGCTGCGAAACCGTGACGGGGCCGCTCGGCCTCTGAGATGGCGCTCAGATTGTGCTGGGCGTGGCATGCCGTGCATGCCATGTGCGTGTCTGGCTCCCCGCCTGCCCCTGGCCCCCGCACCCCCTCCAGCCCCCCAGCCAGCACCAGCAACAAACTCTACAAACGCTAAACAACCCAAGCTTGGTTGACAGTTGTACCTGTCATAACCGTGCTCGTACAACGGTTACAACCACCTCGTGTGTGTTTCGCTGCCCTGCAATGATCCCCCCTTCCCCCCGCAGATGGTGAAACACGCTCGGGATCAGGCGTTATCAGGCGAGCAGGCAGCCAGCAGCGCGGGGGGGGCAGCTGGGGTTGCACAGCAGGCCGACGAGGGTGCGGGCACGGAGGGGGATGAGGCAGAGGCCGTGGAGTCTGGGGGTGAGGTGGACACGCCCCCTGGAGAGGGGGCCGCGGCGCCGGCTGCTAAAGAGAGGCGGCACCGCGGCCCCAAGCGGGACAAGGACGAGCTGGGGCCGAGGCGGCAGCCAAGCGTGATAGAACAGCTGTCAAGCACCGCCTGCGTCTGGCGGCTGTTAAAGCTGCGCATACGGCCGAGGCCACCCATCCCAACTCAGAGTGGGGTCCCGAAGCAGCACGGCTGCTGGGGGAGTGGCTGGCGGTGAACCCAGACGTGGAGCCACCAAAGAAGCCGGAAGAGCTGTGCCGGCGCTGGGCTGCGCGGCTGGAGCCCAACGGAGGGGCATCTGGGGTCCAGGACGCGCCACGCTCTGGGGCCCCACGGAAGGTGCCGGAGGCGAAAGCCCTGCTCGCACTAGCAATGGTGCTCGACAAGGCGCCCAGCAGCAAGGAGGCGATGCTGGCGGTCCCCGAGTTCAAGGATCTCCTGGACAGCTGCAGCGAGGCAAGAGGGGCTGGTCAGGGCGGGTGGAGAAGCAGAAGGGGGCATGGGGCAGCAAGCCTCAGCTGTTGCGGGTCTGGCCTGAAGCTTTCCCGCATCCCCCCGCCTTCCCCACAGGATCCCGCCGACCCCGTGAGCCTGAGGGCGCTGTGGGACGCCATGATGGAGTGTGAGCCAAGGCTGAGCAAGGCGCTGCTGGTGGAGTTCAAGAAGCCGCTGAAACCAGAGGTGATGAAGGCGCGCGTGGAGTGCGCAATCAAGTGGCTCCGCAAGGTGATGGGTTTGCGAGCGGACGAGGCCTTCCGGCTGCCCACCAGCGTGGAGGACCTGAAGCGCGGGCCCTGGGACTGGATCTCGCGCATCCTCCGGCGAGAGGCGGCGCGCGGGAGGGGACAGGGAGGGAGGGAGGGAGGGATAGTCGAGGGGAGAGAGGGAAGAGTCGAGCAAGGGAAAGCATGGGCCAGGAAGGTGTACAGGGGGCACAGGACGCTGGGGCAGCTGAGCAAGCACGCATCAGGTTAACTACCTATCATGCTTATACCGTTTGTATTATTGCGGTGGAGCCAGGCGGGGCCCCGCCTCAGAGTGAGGCAAGGGGGGCTTGTCTGGCATGTTGGCCCGCGTGGGATGGACATGTCCGAAGCCGTGACGAGGGGGTTAGCAGGGGAAACGCGTGTCACGACTGCTTATACGATATTGCTGCTGGTGGCGAAGTCGGGGGCTGATCCCCCTGGATAGCGGATGCGCGATTCCGTTGTGCGGGAGTCGGGGAGTGCGGGACGCGGGGGGAGGCGGGGCCCCGCGTGCCGAACGGTCGCGGTGATGGTCGCCGCGTCAAGCCGCTTCTAACCGATGCTATGTGCTTATCTGCACACACCTGTAGTCATAACAGAGCGTGGACCCAGGTCGCCAGCTTTATCCAGAGCCCTCCGCGCAACGCCATCCTCGATTGCGCTAAGCTGGCGCCAGCTCAGAGCCTTCCGACAAGCCCCTCCGCGCTGCCGGAGACGCACAAGCGAGTTGGTGTCACTGAGACGTAGCCAGCGAGCTTACGGGCTTCGATCTAGCGAAGCTTTTGCTGCGAAACCGTGACGGGGCCGCTCGGCCTCTGAGATGGCGCTCAGATTGTGCTGGGCGTGGCATGCCGTGCATGCCATGTGCGTGTCTGGCTCCCCGCCTGCCCCTGGCCCCCGCACCCCCTCCAGCCCCCCAGCCAGCACCAGCAACAAACTCTACAAACGCTAAACAACCCAAGCTTGGTTGACAGTTGTACCTGTCATAACCGTGCTCGTACAACGGTTACAACCACCTCGTGTGTGTTTCGCTGCCCTGCAATGATCCCCCCTTCCCCCCGCAGATGGTGAAACACGCTCGGGATCAGGCGTTATCAGGCGAGCAGGCAGCCAGCAGCGCGGGGGGGGCAGCTGGGGTTGCACAGCAGGCCGACGAGGGTGCGGGCACGGAGGGGGATGAGGCAGAGGCCGTGGAGTCTGGGGGTGAGGTGGACACGCCCCCTGGAGAGGGGGCCGCGGCGCCGGCTGCTAAAGAGAGGCGGCACCGCGGCCCCAAGCGGGACAAGGACGAGCTGGGGCCGAGGCGGCAGCCAAGCGTGATAGAACAGCTGTCAAGCACCGCCTGCGTCTGGCGGCTGTTAAAGCTGCGCATACGGCCGAGGCCACCCATCCCAACTCAGAGTGGGGTCCCGAAGCAGCACGGCTGCTAGGGGAGTGGCTGGCGGTGAACCCAGACGTGGAGCCACCAAAGAAGCCGGAAGAGCTGTGCCGGCGCTGGGCTGCGCGGCTGGAGCCCAACGGAGGGGCATCTGGGGTCCAGGACGCGCCACGCTCTGGGGCCCCACGGAAGGTGCCGGAGGCGAAAGCCCTGCTCGCACTAGCAATGGTGCTCGACAAGGCGCCCAGCAGCAAGGAGGCGATGCTGGCGGTCCCCGAGTTCAAGGATCTCCTGGACAGCTGCAGCGAGGCAAGAGGGGCTGGTCAGGGCGGGTGGAGAAGCAGAAGGGGGCATGGGGCAGCAAGCCTCAGCTGTTGCGGGTCTGGCCTGAAGCTTTCCCGCATCCCCCCGCCTTCCCCACAGGATCCCGCCGACCCCGTGAGCCTGAGGGCGCTGTGGGACGCCATGATGGAGTGTGAGCCAAGGCTGAGCAAGGCGCTGCTGGTGGAGTTCAAGAAGCCGCTGAAACCAGAGGTGATGAAGGCGCGCGTGGAGTGCGCAATCAAGTGGCTCCGCAAGGTGATGGGTTTGCGAGCGGACGAGGCCTTCCGGCTGCCCACCAGCGTGGAGGACCTGAAGCGCGGGCCCTGGGACTGGATCTCGCGCATCCTCCGGCGAGAGGCGGCGCGCGGGAGGGGACAGGGAGGGAGGGAGGGAGGGATAGTCGAGGGGAGAGAGGGAAGAGTCGAGCAAGGGAAAGCATGGGCCAGGAAGGTGTACAGGGGGCACAGGACGCTGGGGCAGCTGAGCAAGCACGCATCAGGTTAACTACCTATCATGCTTATACCGTTTGTATTATTGCGGTGGAGCCAGGCGGGGCCCCGCCTCAGAGTGAGGCAAGGGGGGCTTGTCTGGCATGTTGGCCCGCGTGGGATGGACATGTCCGAAGCCGTGACGAGGGGGTTAGCAGGGGAAACGCGTGTCACGACTGCTTATACGATATTGCTGCTGGTGGCGAAGTCGGGGGCTGATCCCCCTGGATAGCGGATGCGCGATTCCGTTGTGCGGGAGTCGGGGAGTGCGGGACGCGGGGGGAGGCGGGGCCCCGCGTGCCGAACGGTCGCGGTGATGGTCGCCGCGTCAAGCCGCTTCTAACCGATGCTATGTGCTTATCTGCACACACCTGTAGTCATAACAGAGCGTGGACCCAGGTCGCCAGCTTTATCCAGAGCCCTCCGCGCAACGCCATCCTCGATTGCGCTAAGCTGGCGCCAGCTCAGAGCCTTCCGACAAGCCCCTCCGCGCTGCCGGAGACGCACAAGCGAGTTGGTGTCACTGAGACGTAGCCAGCGAGCTTACGGGCTTCGATCTAGCGAAGCTTTTGCTGCGAAACCGTGACGGGGCCGCTCGGCCTCACTGCCTCCTAAAAGTCGTCGGAAACTTGGCTTTGCGGCTCGAGCCGTCTGTCGCGGCGCCGTGCTTAAAATGCGCTGTAGCTTGAGGGCTGAACACCACGTCTTCTATTGAGTAGGAAGGTAAGCTTGTGTGAGCGAGTGCGCGGAGTGGAAGCCTTAGGCCGACAGCGAGACGGCGCGCTCTGATGCGTGCCGGGGTCCACCAACGTGCCTACCCCATGCCGCAGCGCCCATGCCGCCCCTAAGAAATGCTTACCCCCCGCAGTCCCCCCCGCGCACCAAGCAAGCTTACAGAGTCCCTGTGCATATGGGGGGAGCATGACAGGGGCTGGAGGCGGGGTGGGGAAAACCCTTGCCTTCCCCCTGCGGGCACGGTACCAGCACACACCCTCACCACAGGATGCGCCCCCTCGGGCTCCGCAGCGCCCCCCGCGGCCACTCGCTTAAGGGCGATGGACGTGGGGCTTACAGGAGGTTGTGCTGCCAGGGAACTGTGTACGCCCAAGAGCGCGGGACTGGGCAAGGCCGGCCACATCGTGAGCGCGCCTTCCCAAGCGACCAGCCCAAGCCAGTAGAGCATTGCCTCGCCTTTTGTACGAACGACACGCTGTGCAGTCCCTAGGTGCCGACCCTGGCTGTGCGAGCAAACGTACGGCAAACCTGTCTGGGCGCTAGAGGCCACGGCTGCAAGGTTTGAGCGGCTCATGCTGTAGGGAAGATGCAATTTTGATGCTTGGAAGACAAACGGGGCCCGCGCAGCGACTGCGAGGGTGCTCAAGTTTCCGAAGACTTTTAGGCGGTAGTGAGATGGCGCTCAGATTGTGCTGGGCGTGGCATGCCGTGCATGCCATGTGCGTGTCTGGCTCCCCGCCTGCCCCTGGCCCCCGCACCCCCTCCAGCCCCCCAGCCAGCACCAGCAACAAACTCTACAAACGCTAAACAACCCAAGCTTGGTTGACAGTTGTACCTGTCATAACCGTGCTCGTACAACGGTTACAACCACCTCGTGTGTGTTTCGCTGCCCTGCAATGATCCCCCTCCCCTTCCCCCCGCAGATGGTGAAACACGCTCGGGATCAGGCGTTATCAGGCGAGCAGGCAGCCAGCAGCGCGGGGGGGGCAGCTGGGGTTGCACAGCAGGCCGACGAGGGTGCGGGCACGGAGGGGGATGAGGCAGAGGCCGTGGAGTCTGGGGGTGAGGTGGACACGCCCCCTGGAGAGGGGGCCGCGGCGCCGGCTGCTAAAGAGAGGCGGCACCGCGGCCCCAAGCGGGACAAGGACGAGCTGGGGCCGAGGCGGCAGCCAAGCGTGATAGAACAGCTGTCAAGCACCGCCTGCGTCTGGCGGCTGTTAAAGCTGCGCATACGGCCGAGGCCACCCATCCCAACTCAGAGTGGGGTCCCGAAGCAGCACGGCTGCTGGGGGAGTGGCTGGCGGTGAACCCAGACGTGGAGCCACCAAAGAAGCCGGAAGAGCTGTGCCGGCGCTGGGCTGCGCGGCTGGAGCCCAACGGAGGGGCATCTGGGGTCCAGGACGCGCCACGCTCTGGGGCCCCACGGAAGGTGCCGGAGGCGAAAGCCCTGCTCGCACTAGCAATGGTGCTCGACAAGGCGCCCAGCAGCAAGGAGGCGATGCTGGCGGTCCCCGAGTTCAAGGATCTCCTGGACAGCTGCAGCGAGGCAAGAGGGGCTGGTCAGGGCGGGTGGAGAAGCAGAAGGGGGCATGGGGCAGCAAGCCTCAGCTGTTGCGGGTCTGGCCTGAAGCTTTCCCGCATCCCCCCGCCTTCCCCACAGGATCCCGCCGACCCCGTGAGCCTGAGGGCGCTGTGGGACGCCATGATGGAGTGTGAGCCAAGGCTGAGCAAGGCGCTGCTGGTGGAGTTCAAGAAGCCGCTGAAACCAGAGGTGATGAAGGCGCGCGTGGAGTGCGCAATCAAGTGGCTCCGCAAGGTGATGGGTTTGCGAGCGGACGAGGCCTTCCGGCTGCCCACCAGCGTGGAGGACCTGAAGCGCGGGCCCTGGGACTGGATCTCGCGCATCCTCCGGCGAGAGGCGGCGCGCGGGAGGGGACAGGGAGGGAGGGAGGGAGGGATAGTCGAGGGGAGAGAGGGAAGAGTCGAGCAAGGGAAAGCATGGGCCAGGAAGGTGTACAGGGGGCACAGGACGCTGGGGCAGCTGAGCAAGCACGCATCAGGTTAACTACCTATCATGCTTATACCGTTTGTATTATTGCGGTGGAGCCAGGCGGGGCCCCGCCTCAGAGTGAGGCAAAGGGGGGCTTGTCTGGCATGTTGGCCCGCGTGGGATGGACATGTCCGAAGCCGTGACGAGGGGGTTAGCAGGGGAAACGCGTGTCACGACTGCTTATACGATATTGCTGCTGGTGGCGAAGTCGGGGGCTGATCCCCCTGGATAGCGGATGCGCGATTCCGTTGTGCGGGAGTCGGGGAGTGCGGGACGCGGGGGGAGGCGGGGCCCCGCGTGCCGAACGGTCGCGGTGATGGTCGCCGCGTCAAGCCGCTTCTAACCGATGCTATGTGCTTATCTGCACACACCTGTAGTCATAACAGAGCGTGGACCCAGGTCGCCAGCTTTATCCAGAGCCCTCCGCGCAACGCCATCCTCGATTGCGCTAAGCTGGCGCCAGCTCAGAGCCTTCCGACAAGCCCCTCCGCGCTGCCGGAGACGCACAAGCGAGTTGGTGTCACTGAGACGTAGCCAGCGAGCTTACGGGCTTCGATCTAGCGAAGCTTTTGCTGCGAAACCGTGACGGGGCCGCTCGGCCTCACTGCCTCCTAAAAGTCGTCGGAAACTTGGCTTTGCGGCTCGAGCCGTCTGTCGCGGCGCCGTGCTTAAAATGCGCTGTAGCTTGAGGGCTGAACACCACGTCTTCTATTGAGTAGGAAGGTAAGCTTGTGTGAGCGAGTGCGCGGAGTGGAAGCCTTAGGCCGACAGCGAGACGGCGCGCTCTGATGCGTGCCGGGGTCCACCAACGTGCCTACCCCATGCCGCAGCGCCCATGCCGCCCCTAAGAAATGCTTACCCCCCGCAGTCCCCCCCGCGCACCAAGCAAGCTTACAGAGTCCCTGTGCATATGGGGGGAGCATGACAGGGGCTGGAGGCGGGGTGGGGAAAACCCTTGCCTTCCCCCTGCGGGCACGGTACCAGCACACACCCTCACCACAGGATGCGCCCCCTCGGGCTCCGCAGCGCCCCCCGCGGCCACTCGCTTAAGGGCGATGGACGTGGGGCTTACAGGAGGTTGTGCTGCCAGGGAACTGTGTACGCCCAAGAGCGCGGGACTGGGCAAGGCCGGCCACATCGTGAGCGCGCCTTCCCAAGCGACCAGCCCAAGCCAGTAGAGCATTGCCTCGCCTTTTGTACGAACGACACGCTGTGCAGTCCCTAGGTGCCGACCCTGGCTGTGCGAGCAAACGTACGGCAAACCTGTCTGGGCGCTAGAGGCCACGGCTGCAAGGTTTGAGCGGCTCATGCTGTAGGGAAGATGCAATTTTGATGCTTGGAAGACAAACGGGGCCCGCGCAGCGACTGCGAGGGTGCTCAAGTTTCCGAAGACTTTTAGGCGGTAGTGAGATGGCGCTCAGATTGTGCTGGGCGTGGCATGCCGTGCATGCCATGTGCGTGTCTGGCTCCCCGCCTGCCCCTGGCCCCCGCACCCCCTCCAGCCCCCCAGCCAGCACCAGCAACAAACTCTACAAACGCTAAACAACCCAAGCTTGGTTGACAGTTGTACCTGTCATAACCGTGCTCGTACAACGGTTACAACCACCTCGTGTGTGTTTCGCTGCCCTGCAATGATCCCCCCTTCCCCTTCCCCCGCAGATGGTGAAACACGCTCGGGATCAGGCGTTATCAGGCGAGCAGGCAGCCAGCCGCGCGGGGGGGGCAGCTGGGGTTGCACAGCAGGCCGACGAGGGTGCGGGCACGGAGGGGGATGAGGCAGAGGCCGTGGAGTCTGGGGGTGAGGTGGACACGCCCCCTGGAGAGGGGGCCGCGGCGCCGGCTGCTAAAGAGAGGCGGCACCGCGGCCCCAAGCGGGACAAGGACGAGCTGAGGGCCGAGGCGGCAGCCAAGCGTGATAGAACAGCTGTCAAGCACCGCCTGCGTCTGGCGGCTGTTAAAGCTGCGCATACGGCCGAGGCCACCCATCCCAACTCAGAGTGGGGTCCCGAAGCAGCACGGCTGCTGGGGGAGTGGCTGGCGGTGAACCCAGACGTGGAGCCACCAAAGAAGCCGGAAGAGCTGTGCCGGCGCTGGGCTGCGCGGCTGGAGCCCAACGGAGGGGCATCTGGGGTCCAGGACGCGCCACGCTCTGGGGCCCCACGGAAGGTGCCGGAGGCGAAAGCCCTGCTCGCACTAGCAATGGTGCTCGACAAGGCGCCCAGCAGCAAGGAGGCGATGCTGGCGGTCCCCGAGTTCAAGGATCTCCTGGACAGCTGCAGCGAGGCAAGAGGGGCTGGTCAGGGCGGGTGGAGAAGCAGAAGGGGGCATGGGGCAGCAAGCCTCAGCTGTTGCGGGTCTGGCCTGAAGCTTTCCCGCATCCCCCCGCCTTCCCCACAGGATCCCGCCGACCCCGTGAGCCTGAGGGCGCTGTGGGACGCCATGATGGAGTGTGAGCCAAGGCTGAGCAAGGCGCTGCTGGTGGAGTTCAAGAAGCCGCTGAAACCAGAGGTGATGAAGGCGCGCGTGGAGTGCGCAATCAAGTGGCTCCGCAAGGTGATGGGTTTGCGAGCGGACGAGGCCTTCCGGCTGCCCACCAGCGTGGAGGACCTGAAGCGCGGGCCCTGGGACTGGATCTCGCGCATCCTCCGGCGAGAGGCGGCGCGCGGGAGGGGACAGGGAGGGAGGGAGGGAGGGATAGTCGAGGGGAGAGAGGGAAGAGTCGAGCAAGGGAAAGCATGGGCCAGGAAGGTGTACAGGGGGCACAGGACGCTGGGGCAGCTGAGCAAGCACGCATCAGGTTAACTACCTATCATGCTTATACCGTTTGTATTATTGCGGTGGAGCCAGGCGGGGCCCCGCCTCAGAGTGAGGCAAGGGGGGCTTGTCTGGCATGTTGGCCCGCGTGGGATGGACATGTCCGAAGCCGTGACGAGGGGGTTAGCAGGGGAAACGCGTGTCACGACTGCTTATACGATATTGCTGCTGGTGGCGAAGTCGGGGGCTGATCCCCCTGGATAGCGGATGCGCGATTCCGTTGTGCGGGAGTCGGGGAGTGCGGGACGCGGGGGGAGGCGGGGCCCCGCGTGCCGAACGGTCGCGGTGATGGTCGCCGCGTCAAGCCGCTTCTAACCGATGCTATGTGCTTATCTGCACACACCTGTAGTCATAACAGAGCGTGGACCCAGGTCGCCAGCTTTATCCAGAGCCCTCCGCGCAACGCCATCCTCGATTGCGCTAAGCTGGCGCCAGCTCAGAGCCTTCCGACAAGCCCCTCCGCGCTGCCGGAGACGCACAAGCGAGTTGGTGTCACTGAGACGTAGCCAGCGAGCTTACGGGCTTCGATCTAGCGAAGCTTTTGCTGCGAAACCGTGACGGGGCCGCTCGGCCTCTGAGATGGCGCTCAGATTGTGCTGGGCGTGGCATGCCGTGCATGCCATGTGCGTGTCTGGCTCCCCGCCTGCCCCTGGCCCCCGCACCCCCTCCAGCCCCCCAGCCAGCACCAGCAACAAACTCTACAAACGCTAAACAACCCAAGCTTGGTTGACAGTTGTACCTGTCATAACCGTGCTCGTACAACGGTTACAACCACCTCGTGTGTGTTTCGCTGCCCTGCAATGATCCCCCCTTCCCCTTCCCCCGCAGATGGTGAAACACGCTCGGGATCAGGCGTTATCAGGCGAGCAGGCAGCCAGCCGCGCGGGGGGGGCAGCTGGGGTTGCACAGCAGGCCGACGAGGGTGCGGGCACGGAGGGGGATGAGGCAGAGGCCGTGGAGTCTGGGGGTGAGGTGGACACGCCCCCTGGAGAGGGGGCCGCGGCGCCGGCTGCTAAAGAGAGGCGGCACCGCGGCCCCAAGCGGGACAAGGACGAGCTGAGGGCCGAGGCGGCAGCCAAGCGTGATAGAACAGCTGTCAAGCACCGCCTGCGTCTGGCGGCTGTTAAAGCTGCGCATACGGCCGAGGCCACCCATCCCAACTCAGAGTGGGGTCCCGAAGCAGCACGGCTGCTGGGGGAGTGGCTGGCGGTGAACCCAGACGTGGAGCCACCAAAGAAGCCGGAAGAGCTGTGCCGGCGCTGGGCTGCGCGGCTGGAGCCCAACGGAGGGGCATCTGGGGTCCAGGACGCGCCACGCTCTGGGGCCCCACGGAAGGTGCCGGAGGCGAAAGCCCTGCTCGCACTAGCAATGGTGCTCGACAAGGCGCCCAGCAGCAAGGAGGCGATGCTGGCGGTCCCCGAGTTCAAGGATCTCCTGGACAGCTGCAGCGAGGCAAGAGGGGCTGGTCAGGGCGGGTGGAGAAGCAGAAGGGGGCATGGGGCAGCAAGCCTCAGCTGTTGCGGGTCTGGCCTGAAGCTTTCCCGCATCCCCCCGCCTTCCCCACAGGATCCCGCCGACCCCGTGAGCCTGAGGGCGCTGTGGGACGCCATGATGGAGTGTGAGCCAAGGCTGAGCAAGGCGCTGCTGGTGGAGTTCAAGAAGCCGCTGAAACCAGAGGTGATGAAGGCGCGCGTGGAGTGCGCAATCAAGTGGCTCCGCAAGGTGATGGGTTTGCGAGCGGACGAGGCCTTCCGGCTGCCCACCAGCGTGGAGGACCTGAAGCGCGGGCCCTGGGACTGGATCTCGCGCATCCTCCGGCGAGAGGCGGCGCGCGGGAGGGGACAGGGAGGGAGGGAGGGAGGGATAGTCGAGGGGAGAGAGGGAAGAGTCGAGCAAGGGAAAGCATGGGCCAGGAAGGTGTACAGGGGGCACAGGACGCTGGGGCAGCTGAGCAAGCACGCATCAGGTTAACTACCTATCATGCTTATACCGTTTGTATTATTGCGGTGGAGCCAGGCGGGGCCCCGCCTCAGAGTGAGGCAAGGGGGGCTTGTCTGGCATGTTGGCCCGCGTGGGATGGACATGTCCGAAGCCGTGACGAGGGGGTTAGCAGGGGAAACGCGTGTCACGACTGCTTATACGATATTGCTGCTGGTGGCGAAGTCGGGGGCTGATCCCCCTGGATAGCGGATGCGCGATTCCGTTGTGCGGGAGTCGGGGAGTGCGGGACGCGGGGGGAGGCGGGGCCCCGCGTGCCGAACGGTCGCGGTGATGGTCGCCGCGTCAAGCCGCTTCTAACCGATGCTATGTGCTTATCTGCACACACCTGTAGTCATAACAGAGCGTGGACCCAGGTCGCCAGCTTTATCCAGAGCCCTCCGCGCAACGCCATCCTCGATTGCGCTAAGCTGGCGCCAGCTCAGAGCCTTCCGACAAGCCCCTCCGCGCTGCCGGAGACGCACAAGCGAGTTGGTGTCACTGAGACGTAGCCAGCGAGCTTACGGGCTTCGATCTAGCGAAGCTTTTGCTGCGAAACCGTGACGGGGCCGCTCGGCCTCACTGCCTCCTAAAAGTCGTCGGAAACTTGGCTTTGCGGCTCGAGCCGTCTGTCGCGGCGCCGTGCTTAAAATGCGCTGTAGCTTGAGGGCTGAACACCACGTCTTCTATTGAGTAGGAAGGTAAGCTTGTGTGAGCGAGTGCGCGGAGTGGAAGCCTTAGGCCGACAGCGAGACGGCGCGCTCTGATGCGTGCCGGGGTCCACCAACGTGCCTACCCCATGCCGCAGCGCCCATGCCGCCCCTAAGAAATGCTTACCCCCCGCAGTCCCCCCCGCGCACCAAGCAAGCTTACAGAGTCCCTGTGCATATGGGGGGAGCATGACAGGGGCTGGAGGCGGGGTGGGGAAAACCCTTGCCTTCCCCCTGCGGGCACGGTACCAGCACACACCCTCACCACAGGATGCGCCCCCTCGGGCTCCGCAGCGCCCCCCGCGGCCACTCGCTTAAGGGCGATGGACGTGGGGCTTACAGGAGGTTGTGCTGCCAGGGAACTGTGTACGCCCAAGAGCGCGGGACTGGGCAAGGCCGGCCACATCGTGAGCGCGCCTTCCCAAGCGACCAGCCCAAGCCAGTAGAGCATTGCCTCGCCTTTTGTACGAACGACACGCTGTGCAGTCCCTAGGTGCCGACCCTGGCTGTGCGAGCAAACGTACGGCAAACCTGTCTGGGCGCTAGAGGCCACGGCTGCAAGGTTTGAGCGGCTCATGCTGTAGGGAAGATGCAATTTTGATGCTTGGAAGACAAACGGGGCCCGCGCAGCGACTGCGAGGGTGCTCAAGTTTCCGAAGACTTTTAGGCGGTAGTGAGATGGCGCTCAGATTGTGCTGGGCGTGGCATGCCGTGCATGCCATGTGCGTGTCTGGCTCCCCGCCTGCCCCTGGCCCCCGCACCCCCTCCAGCCCCCCAGCCAGCACCAGCAACAAACTCTACAAACGCTAAACAACCCAAGCTTGGTTGACAGTTGTACCTGTCATAACCGTGCTCGTACAACGGTTACAACCACCTCGTGTGTGTTTCGCTGCCCTGCAATGATCCCCCCTTCCCCCCGCAGATGGTGAAACACGCTCGGGATCAGGCGTTATCAGGCGAGCAGGCAGCCAGCAGCGCGGGGGGGGCAGCTGGGGTTGCACAGCAGGCCGACGAGGGTGCGGGCACGGAGGGGGATGAGGCAGAGGCCGTGGAGTCTGGGGGTGAGGTGGACACGCCCCCTGGAGAGGGGGCCGCGGCGCCGGCTGCTAAAGAGAGGCGGCACCGCGGCCCCAAGCGGGACAAGGACGAGCTGGGGCCGAGGCGGCAGCCAAGCGTGATAGAACAGCTGTCAAGCACCGCCTGCGTCTGGCGGCTGTTAAAGCTGCGCATACGGCCGAGGCCACCCATCCCAACTCAGAGTGGGGTCCCGAAGCAGCACGGCTGCTGGGGGAGTGGCTGGCGGTGAACCCAGACGTGGAGCCACCAAAGAAGCCGGAAGAGCTGTGCCGGCGCTGGGCTGCGCGGCTGGAGCCCAACGGAGGGGCATCTGGGGTCCAGGACGCGCCACGCTCTGGGGCCCCACGGAAGGTGCCGGAGGCGAAAGCCCTGCTCGCACTAGCAATGGTGCTCGACAAGGCGCCCAGCAGCAAGGAGGCGATGCTGGCGGTCCCCGAGTTCAAGGATCTCCTGGACAGCTGCAGCGAGGCAAGAGGGGCTGGTCAGGGCGGGTGGAGAAGCAGAAGGGGGCATGGGGCAGCAAGCCTCAGCTGTTGCGGGTCTGGCCTGAAGCTTTCCCGCATCCCCCCGCCTTCCCCACAGGATCCCGCCGACCCCGTGAGCCTGAGGGCGCTGTGGGACGCCATGATGGAGTGTGAGCCAAGGCTGAGCAAGGCGCTGCTGGTGGAGTTCAAGAAGCCGCTGAAACCAGAGGTGATGAAGGCGCGCGTGGAGTGCGCAATCAAGTGGCTCCGCAAGGTGATGGGTTTGCGAGCGGACGAGGCCTTCCGGCTGCCCACCAGCGTGGAGGACCTGAAGCGCGGGCCCTGGGACTGGATCTCGCGCATCCTCCGGCGAGAGGCGGCGCGCGGGAGGGGACAGGGAGGGAGGGAGGGAGGGATAGTCGAGGGGAGAGAGGGAAGAGTCGAGCAAGGGAAAGCATGGGCCAGGAAGGTGTACAGGGGGCACAGGACGCTGGGGCAGCTGAGCAAGCACGCATCAGGTTAACTACCTATCATGCTTATACCGTTTGTATTATTGCGGTGGAGCCAGGCGGGGCCCCGCCTCAGAGTGAGGCAAGGGGGGCTTGTCTGGCATGTTGGCCCGCGTGGGATGGACATGTCCGAAGCCGTGACGAGGGGGTTAGCAGGGGAAACGCGTGTCACGACTGCTTATACGATATTGCTGCTGGTGGCGAAGTCGGGGGCTGATCCCCCTGGATAGCGGATGCGCGATTCCGTTGTGCGGGAGTCGGGGAGTGCGGGACGCGGGGGGAGGCGGGGCCCCGCGTGCCGAACGGTCGCGGTGATGGTCGCCGCGTCAAGCCGCTTCTAACCGATGCTATGTGCTTATCTGCACACACCTGTAGTCATAACAGAGCGTGGACCCAGGTCGCCAGCTTTATCCAGAGCCCTCCGCGCAACGCCATCCTCGATTGCGCTAAGCTGGCGCCAGCTCAGAGCCTTCCGACAAGCCCCTCCGCGCTGCCGGAGACGCACAAGCGAGTTGGTGTCACTGAGACGTAGCCAGCGAGCTTACGGGCTTCGATCTAGCGAAGCTTTTGCTGCGAAACCGTGACGGGGCCGCTCGGCCTCACTGCCTCCTAAAAGTCGTCGGAAACTTGGCTTTGCGGCTCGAGCCGTCTGTCGCGGCGCCGTGCTTAAAATGCGCTGTAGCTTGAGGGCTGAACACCACGTCTTCTATTGAGTAGGAAGGTAAGCTTGTGTGAGCGAGTGCGCGGAGTGGAAGCCTTAGGCCGACAGCGAGACGGCGCGCTCTGATGCGTGCCGGGGTCCACCAACGTGCCTACCCCATGCCGCAGCGCCCATGCCGCCCCTAAGAAATGCTTACCCCCCGCAGTCCCCCCCGCGCACCAAGCAAGCTTACAGAGTCCCTGTGCATATGGGGGGAGCATGACAGGGGCTGGAGGCGGGGTGGGGAAAACCCTTGCCTTCCCCCTGCGGGCACGGTACCAGCACACACCCTCACCACAGGATGCGCCCCCTCGGGCTCCGCAGCGCCCCCCGCGGCCACTCGCTTAAGGGCGATGGACGTGGGGCTTACAGGAGGTTGTGCTGCCAGGGAACTGTGTACGCCCAAGAGCGCGGGACTGGGCAAGGCCGGCCACATCGTGAGCGCGCCTTCCCAAGCGACCAGCCCAAGCCAGTAGAGCATTGCCTCGCCTTTTGTACGAACGACACGCTGTGCAGTCCCTAGGTGCCGACCCTGGCTGTGCGAGCAAACGTACGGCAAACCTGTCTGGGCGCTAGAGGCCACGGCTGCAAGGTTTGAGCGGCTCATGCTGTAGGGAAGATGCAATTTTGATGCTTGGAAGACAAACGGGGCCCGCGCAGCGACTGCGAGGGTGCTCAAGTTTCCGAAGACTTTTAGGCGGTAGTGAGATGGCGCTCAGATTGTGCTGGGCGTGGCATGCCGTGCATGCCATGTGCGTGTCTGGCTCCCCGCCTGCCCCTGGCCCCCGCACCCCCTCCAGCCCCCCAGCCAGCACCAGCAACAAACTCTACAAACGCTAAACAACCCAAGCTTGGTTGACAGTTGTACCTGTCATAACCGTGCTCGTACAACGGTTACAACCACCTCGTGTGTGTTTCGCTGCCCTGCAATGATCCCCCCTTCCCCCCGCAGATGGTGAAACACGCTCGGGATCAGGCGTTATCAGGCGAGCAGGCAGCCAGCAGCGCGGGGGGGGGCAGCTGGGGTTGCACAGCAGGCCGACGAGGGTGCGGGCACGGAGGGGGATGAGGCAGAGGCCGTGGAGTCTGGGGGTGAGGTGGACACGCCCCCTGGAGAGGGGGCCGCGGCGCCGGCTGCTAAAGAGAGGCGGCACCGCGGCCCCAAGCGGGACAAGGACGAGCTGGGGCCGAGGCGGCAGCCAAGCGTGATAGAACAGCTGTCAAGCACCGCCTGCGTCTGGCGGCTGTTAAAGCTGCGCATACGGCCGAGGCCACCCATCCCAACTCAGAGTGGGGTCCCGAAGCAGCACGGCTGCTGGGGGAGTGGCTGGCGGTGAACCCAGACGTGGAGCCACCAAAGAAGCCGGAAGAGCTGTGCCGGCGCTGGGCTGCGCGGCTGGAGCCCAACGGAGGGGCATCTGGGGTCCAGGACGCGCCACGCTCTGGGGCCCCACGGAAGGTGCCGGAGGCGAAAGCCCTGCTCGCACTAGCAATGGTGCTCGACAAGGCGCCCAGCAGCAAGGAGGCGATGCTGGCGGTCCCCGAGTTCAAGGATCTCCTGGACAGCTGCAGCGAGGCAAGAGGGGCTGGTCAGGGCGGGTGGAGAAGCAGAAGGGGGCATGGGGCAGCAAGCCTCAGCTGTTGCGGGTCTGGCCTGAAGCTTTCCCGCATCCCCCCGCCTTCCCCACAGGATCCCGCCGACCCCGTGAGCCTGAGGGCGCTGTGGGACGCCATGATGGAGTGTGAGCCAAGGCTGAGCAAGGCGCTGCTGGTGGAGTTCAAGAAGCCGCTGAAACCAGAGGTGATGAAGGCGCGCGTGGAGTGCGCAATCAAGTGGCTCCGCAAGGTGATGGGTTTGCGAGCGGACGAGGCCTTCCGGCTGCCCACCAGCGTGGAGGACCTGAAGCGCGGGCCCTGGGACTGGATCTCGCGCATCCTCCGGCGAGAGGCGGCGCGCGGGAGGGGACAGGGAGGGAGGGAGGGAGGGATAGTCGAGGGGAGAGAGGGAAGAGTCGAGCAAGGGAAAGCATGGGCCAGGAAGGTGTACAGGGGGCACAGGACGCTGGGGCAGCTGAGCAAGCACGCATCAGGTTAACTACCTATCATGCTTATACCGTTTGTATTATTGCGGTGGAGCCAGGCGGGGCCCCGCCTCAGAGTGAGGCAAGGGGGGCTTGTCTGGCATGTTGGCCCGCGTGGGATGGACATGTCCGAAGCCGTGACGAGGGGGTTAGCAGGGGAAACGCGTGTCACGACTGCTTATACGATATTGCTGCTGGTGGCGAAGTCGGGGGCTGATCCCCCTGGATAGCGGATGCGCGATTCCGTTGTGCGGGAGTCGGGGAGTGCGGGACGCGGGGGGAGGCGGGGCCCCGCGTGCCGAACGGTCGCGGTGATGGTCGCCGCGTCAAGCCGCTTCTAACCGATGCTATGTGCTTATCTGCACACACCTGTAGTCATAACAGAGCGTGGACCCAGGTCGCCAGCTTTATCCAGAGCCCTCCGCGCAACGCCATCCTCGATTGCGCTAAGCTGGCGCCAGCTCAGAGCCTTCCGACAAGCCCCTCCGCGCTGCCGGAGACGCACAAGCGAGTTGGTGTCACTGAGACGTAGCCAGCGAGCTTACGGGCTTCGATCTAGCGAAGCTTTTGCTGCGAAACCGTGACGGGGCCGCTCGGCCTCACTGCCTCCTAAAAGTCGTCGGAAACTTGGCTTTGCGGCTCGAGCCGTCTGTCGCGGCGCCGTGCTTAAAATGCGCTGTAGCTTGAGGGCTGAACACCACGTCTTCTATTGAGTAGGAAGGTAAGCTTGTGTGAGCGAGTGCGCGGAGTGGAAGCCTTAGGCCGACAGCGAGACGGCGCGCTCTGATGCGTGCCGGGGTCCACCAACGTGCCTACCCCATGCCGCAGCGCCCATGCCGCCCCTAAGAAATGCTTACCCCCCGCAGTCCCCCCCCGCGCACCAAGCAAGCTTACAGAGTCCCTGTGCATATGGGGGGAGCATGACAGGGGCTGGAGGCGGGGTGGGGAAAACCCTTGCCTTCCCCCTGCGGGCACGGTACCAGCACACACCCTCACCACAGGATGCGCCCCCTCGGGCTCCGCAGCGCCCCCCGCGGCCACTCGCTTAAGGGCGATGGACGTGGGGCTTACAGGAGGTTGTGCTGCCAGGGAACTGTGTACGCCCAAGAGCGCGGGACTGGGCAAGGCCGGCCACATCGTGAGCGCGCCTTCCCAAGCGACCAGCCCAAGCCAGTAGAGCATTGCCTCGCCTTTTGTACGAACGACACGCTGTGCAGTCCCTAGGTGCCGACCCTGGCTGTGCGAGCAAACGTACGGCAAACCTGTCTGGGCGCTAGAGGCCACGGCTGCAAGGTTTGAGCGGCTCATGCTGTAGGGAAGATGCAATTTTGATGCTTGGAAGACAAACGGGGCCCGCGCAGCGACTGCGAGGGTGCTCAAGTTTCCGAAGACTTTTAGGCGGTAGTGAGATGGCGCTCAGATTGTGCTGGGCGTGGCATGCCGTGCATGCCATGTGCGTGTCTGGCTCCCCGCCTGCCCCTGGCCCCCGCACCCCCTCCAGCCCCCCAGCCAGCACCAGCAACAAACTCTACAAACGCTAAACAACCCAAGCTTGGTTGACAGTTGTACCTGTCATAACCGTGCTCGTACAACGGTTACAACCACCTCGTGTGTGTTTCGCTGCCCTGCAATGATCCCCCCTTCCCCTTTCCCCCCGCAGATGGTGAAACACGCTCGGGATCAGGCGTTATCAGGCGAGCAGGCAGCCAGCAGCGCGGGGGAGGCAGCTGGGGTTGCACAGCAGGCCGACGAGGGTGCGGGCACGGAGGGGGATGAGGCAGAGGCCGTGGAGTCTGGGGGTGAGGTGGACACGCCCCCTGGAGAGGGGGCTGCGGCGCCGGCTGCTAAAGAGAGGCGGCACCGCGGCCCCAAGCGGGACAAGGACGAGCTGAGGGCCGAGGCGACAGCCAAGCGTGATAGAACAGCTGTCAAGCACCGCCTGCGTCTGGCGGCTGTTAAAGCTGCGCATACGGCCGAGGCCACCCATCCCAACTCAGAGTGGGGTCCCGAAGCAGCACGGCTGCTGGGGGAGTGGCTGGCGGTGAACCCAGACGTGGAGCCACCAAAGAAGCCGGAAGAGCTGTGCCGGCGCTGGGCTGCGCGGCTGGAGCCCAACGGAGGGGCATCTGGGGTCCAGGACGCGCCACGCTCTGGGGCCCCACGGAAGGTGCCGGAGGCGAAAGCCCTGCTCGCACTAGCAATGGTGCTCGACAAGGCGCCCAGCAGCAAGGAGGCGATGCTGGCGGTCCCCGAGTTCAAGGATCTCCTGGACAGCTGCAGCGAGGCAAGAGGGGCTGGTCAGGGCGGGTGGAGAAGCAGAAGGGGGCATGGGGCAGCAAGCCTCAGCTGTTGCGGGTCTGGCCTGAAGCTTTCCCGCATCCCCCCGCCTTCCCCACAGGATCCCGCCGACCCCGTGAGCCTGAGGGCGCTGTGGGACGCCATGATGGAGTGTGAGCCAAGGCTGAGCAAGGCGCTGCTGGTGGAGTTCAAGAAGCCGCTGAAACCAGAGGTGATGAAGGCGCGCGTGGAGTGCGCAATCAAGTGGCTCCGCAAGGTGATGGGTTTGCGAGCGGACGAGGCCTTCCGGCTGCCACCAGCGTGGAGGACCTGAAGCGCGGGCCCTGGGACTGGATCTCGCGCATCCTCCGGCGAGAGGCGGCGCGCGGGAGGGACAGGGAGGGAGGAGGGAGGGATAGTCGAGGGGAGAGAGGGAAGAGTCGAGCAAGGGAAAGCATGGGCCAGGAAGGGTGTACAGGGGGCACAGGACGCTGGGGCAGCTGAGCAAGCACGCATCAGGTTAACTACCTATCATGCTTATACCGTTTGTATTATTGCGGTGGAGCCAGGCGGGGCCCCGCCTCAGAGTGAGGCAAGGGGGCTTGTCTGGCATGTGGGCCCGCGTGGGATGGACATGTCCGAAGCCGTGACGAGGGGGTTAGCAGGGGAAACCGCGTGTCACGACTGCTTATACGATATTGCTGCTGGTGGCGAAGTCGGGGGGCTGATCCCCCTGGATAGCGGATGCGCGATTCCGTTGTGCGGGAGTCGGGGAGTGCGGGACGCGGGGGAGGCGGGGCCCCGCGTGCCGAACGGTCGCGGTGATGGTCGCCGCGTCAAGCCGCTTCTAACCGATGCTATGTGCTTATCTGCACACACCTGTAGTCATAACAGAGCGTGGACCCAGGTCGCCAGCTTTATCCAGAGCCCTCCGCGCAACGCCATCCTCGATTGCGCTAAGCTGGCGCCAGCTCAGAGCCTTCCGACAAGCCCCTCCGCGCTGCCGGAGACGCACAAGCGAGTTGGTGTCACTGAGACGTAGCCAGCGAGCTTACGGGCTTCGATCTAGCGAAGCTTTTGCTGCGAAACCGTGACGGGGCCGCTCGGCCTCACTGCCTCCTAAAAGTCGTCGGAAACTTGGCTTTGCGGCTCGAGCCGTCTGTCGCGGCGCCGTGCTTAAAATGCGCTGTAGCTTGAGGGCTGAACACCACGTCTTCTATTGAGTAGGAAGGTAAGCTTGTGTGAGCGAGTGCGCGGAGTGGAAGCCTTAGGCCGACAGCGAGACGGCGCGCTCTGATGCGTGCCGGGGTCCACCAACGTGCCTACCCCATGCCGCAGCGCCCATGCCGCCCCTAAGAAATGCTTACCCCCCGCAGTCCCCCCCGCGCACCAAGCAAGCTTACAGAGTCCCTGTGCATATGGGGGGAGCATGACAGGGGCTGGAGGCGGGGTGGGGAAAACCCTTGCCTTCCCCTGCGGGCACGGTACCAGCACACACCCTCACCACAGGATGCGCCCCTCGGGCTCCGCAGCGCCCCCCCGCGGCCACTCGCTAAGGGCGATGGACGTGGGGCTTACAGGAGGTTGTGCTGCCAGGGAACTGTGTACGCCCAAGAGCGCGGGACTGGGCAAGGCCGGCCACATCGTGAGCGCGCCTTCCCAAGCGACCAGCCCAAGCCAGTAGAGCATTGCCTCGCCTTTTGTACGAACGAACACGCTGTGCAGTCCCTAGGTGCCGACCCTGGCTGTGCGAGCAAACGTACGGCAAACTGTCTGGGCGCTCAGAGGCCCACGGCTGCAAGGTTTGAGGCGGCTCATGCTGTAGGGAAGATGCAATTTGATGCTTGGAAGACAAACGGGCCCGCGCAGCGACTGCGAGGGTGCTCAAGTTTCCGAAGACTTTTAGGCGGTAGTGAGATGGCGCTCAGATTGTGCTGGCGTGGCATGCCGTGCATGCCATGTGCGTGTCTGGCTCCCCGCCTGGCCCCTGGCCCCCCCACCCCCCTCCAGCCCCCCAGCCAGCACCAGCAACAAACTCTACAAACGCTAAACAACCCAAGCTTGGTTGACAGTTGTACCTGTCATAACCGTGCTCGTACAACGGTTACAACCACCTCGTGTGTGTTTCGCTGCCCTGCAATGATCCCCCTTCCCCCCGCAGATGGTGAAACACGCTCGGGATCAGGCGTTATCAGGCGAGCAGGCAGCAGCAGCGCGGGGGGGGCAGCTGGGGTTGCACAGCAGGCCGACGAGGTGCGGGCACGGAGGGGGATGAGGCAAGGCCGTGGAGTCTGGGGGTGAGGTGGACACGCCCCCTGGAGAGGGGGCCGCGGCGCCGGCTGCTAAAGAGAGGCGCACCGCGGCCCCAAGCGGGACAAGGACGAGCTGGGCCGAGGCGGCAGCCAAGCGTGATAGAACAGCTGTCAAGCCCGCCTGCGTCTGGCGGCTGTTAAAGCTGCGCATACGCCCGAGGCCACCCATCCCAACTCAGAGTGGGGTCCGAAGCGCAACGGCTGCTGGGGAGTGGCTGGCGGTGAACCAGCGTGGAGCCACCAAAGAAGCCGGAAGAGCTGTGCCGGCGCT
>JAEHOE010000263.1:0-64038 GCA_016858145.1 Edaphochlamys debaryana | reverse complement strand
CCCCACCCCCTCATGGTCACGGGTCGGGATGCCTGCAAGCTGGCTCCTGCTGCCCTCCCAGTCCCTGCCAGCATAGTAATCGTTTTCAGCAGAGCAGTCCTTGGCAGCTGCCAGCTGGGTGAGTCCACTCCCACCTCCAACTGGCCTGCTCCCACCAAGCTCCACGCACACCCAACCACCACCCACCCCAACCCCCTTCATTGGTTCACGCGGTCGGGATTTGGCCTGCCAAGCTGGCTCCTGCTGCCCTCCAGTCCCTGCCAGCATAGTAATCGTTTTCAGCAGAGCAGTCCTGCAGCTGCAGCTGGGTGAGTCCACTCCACTCCACTGCCTGCTCCCACCACGCTCCACACACCAACCACCACCACCCCAACCCCCTCATGGTCACGGGTCGGGATGCCTGCAAGCTGGCTCCTGCTGCCCTCCAGTCCCTGCCAGCATAGTAATCGTTTTCAGCAGAGCAGTCCTGCAGCTGCCAGCTGGGTGAGTCCACTCCACTCCACTGCCTGCTCCCACCACGCTCCACGCACACCCAACCACCACCACCCCAACCCCCTCATGGTCACGGGTCGGGATGCCTGCAAGCTGGCTCCTGCTGCCCTCCAGTCCCTGCCAGCATAGTAATCGTTTTCAGCAGAGCAGTCCTGCAGCTGCCAGCTGGGTGAGTCCACTCCACTCCACTGCCTGCTCCCACCACGCTCCACGCACACCCAACCACCACCACCCCAACCCCCTCATGGTCACGGGTCGGGATGCCTGCAAGCTGGCTCCTGCTGCCCTCCAGTCCCTGCCAGCATAGTAATCGTTTTCAGCAGAGCAGTCCTGCAGCTGCCAGCTGGGTGAGTCCACTCCACTCCACTGCCTGCTCCCACCACGCTCCACGCACACCCAACCACCACCACCCCAACCCCCTCATGGTCACGGGTCGGGATGCCTGCAAGCTGGCTCCTGCTGCCCTCCAGTCCCTGCCAGCATAGTAATCGTTTTCAGCAGAGCAGTCCTGCAGCTGCCAGCTGGGTGAGTCCACTCCACTCCACTGCCTGCTCCCACCACGCTCCACGCACACCCAACCACCACCACCCCAACCCCCTCATGGTCACGGGTCGGGATGCCTGCAAGCTGGCTCCTGCTGCCCTCCAGTCCCTGCCAGCATAGTAATCGTTTTCAGCAGAGCAGTCCTGCAGCTGCCAGCTGGGTGAGTCCACTCCACTCCACTGCCTGCTCCCACCACGCTCCACGCACACCCAACCACCACCACCCAACCCCCTCATGGTCACGGGTCGGGATGCCTGCAAGCTGGCTCCTGCTGCCCTCCAGTCCCTGCCAGCATAGTAATCGTTTTCAGCAGAGCAGTCCTGCAGCTGCCAGCTGGGTGAGTCCACTCCACTCCACTGCCTGCTCCCACCACGCTCCACGCACACCCAACCACCACCACCCCAACCCCCTCATGGTCACGGGTCGGGATGCCTGCAAGCTGGCTCCTGCTGCCCTCCAGTCCCTGCCAGCATAGTAATCGTTTTCAGCAGAGCAGTCCTGCAGCTGCCAGCTGGGTGAGTCCACTCCACTCCACTGCCTGCTCCCACCACGCTCCACGCACACCCAACCACCACCACCCCAACCCCCTCATGGTCACGGGTCGGGATGCCTGCAAGCTGGCTCCTGCTGCCCTCCAGTCCCTGCCAGCATAGTAATCGTTTTCAGCAGAGCAGTCCTGCAGCTGCCAGCTGGGTGAGTCCACTCCACTCCACTGCCTGCTCCCACCACGCTCCACGCACACCCAACCACCACCACCCCAACCCCCTCATGGTCACGGGTCGGGATGCCTGCAAGCTGGCTCCTGCTGCCCTCCAGTCCCTGCCAGCATAGTAATCGTTTTCAGCAGAGCAGTCCTGCAGCTGCCAGCTGGGTGAGTCCACTCCACTCCACTGCCTGCTCCCACCACGCTCCACGCACACCCAACCACCACCACCCCAACCCCCTCATGGTCACGGGTCGGGATGCCTGCAAGCTGGCTCCTGCTGCCCTCCAGTCCCTGCCAGCATAGTAATCGTTTTCAGCAGAGCAGTCCTGCAGCTGCCAGCTGGGTGAGTCCACTCCACTCCACTGCCTGCTCCCACCACGCTCCACGCACACCCAACCACCACCACCCCAACCCCCTCATGGTCACGGGTCGGGATGCCTGCAAGCTGGCTCCTGCTGCCCTCCAGTCCCTGCCAGCATAGTAATCGTTTTCAGCAGAGCAGTCCTGCAGCTGCCAGCTGGGTGAGTCCACTCCACTCCACTGCCTGCTCCCACCACGCTCCACGCACACCCAACCACCACCACCCCAACCCCCTCATGGTCACGGGTCGGGATGCCTGCAAGCTGGCTCCTGCTGCCCTCCAGTCCCTGCCAGCATAGTAATCGTTTTCAGCAGAGCAGTCCTGCAGCTGCCAGCTGGGTGAGTCCACTCCACTCCACTGCCTGCTCCCACCACGCTCCACGCACACCCAACCACCACCACCCCCAACCCCCTCATGGTCACGGGTCGGGATGCCTGCAAGCTGGCTCCTGCTGCCCTCCAGTCCCTGCCAGCATAGTAATCGTTTTCAGCAGAGCAGTCCTGCAGCTGCCAGCTGGGTGAGTCCACTCCACTCCACTGCCTGCTCCCACCACGCTCCACGCACACCCAACCACCACCACCCCAACCCCCTCATGGTCACGGGTCGGGATGCCTGCAAGCTGGCTCCTGCTGCCCTCCAGTCCCTGCCAGCATAGTAATCGTTTTCAGCAGAGCAGTCCTGCAGCTGCCAGCTGGGTGAGTCCACTCCACTCCACTGCCTGCTCCCACCACGCTCCACGCACACCCAACCACCACCACCCCAACCCCCTCATGGTCACGGGTCGGGATGCCTGCAAGCTGGCTCCTGCTGCCCTCCAGTCCCTGCCAGCATAGTAATCGTTTTCAGCAGAGCAGTCCTGCAGCTGCCAGCTGGGTGAGTCCACTCCACTCCACTGCCTGCTCCCACCACGCTCCACGCACACCCAACCACCACCACCCCAACCCCCTCATGGTCACGGGTCGGGATGCCTGCAAGCTGGCTCCTGCTGCCCTCCAGTCCCTGCCAGCATAGTAATCGTTTTCAGCAGAGCAGTCCTGCAGCTGCCAGCTGGGTGAGTCCACTCCACTCCACTGCCTGCTCCCACCACGCTCCACGCACACCCAACCACCACCACCCCAACCCCCTCATGGTCACGGGTCGGGATGCCTGCAAGCTGGCTCCTGCTGCCCTCCAGTCCCTGCCAGCATAGTAATCGTTTTCAGCAGAGCAGTCCTGCAGCTGCCAGCTGGGTGAGTCCACTCCACTCCACTGCCTGCTCCCACCACGCTCCACCACCCAACCACCACCACCCCAACCCCCTCATGGTCACGGGTCGGGATGCCTGCAAGCTGGCTCCTGCTGCCCTCCAGTCCCTGCCAGCATAGTAATCGTTTTCAGCAGAGCAGTCCTGCAGCTGCCAGCTGGGTGAGTCCACTCCACTCCACTGCCTGCTCCCACCACGCTCCACACCCAACCACCACCACCCCAACCCCCTCATGGTCACGGGTCGGGATGCCTGCAAGCTGGCTCCTGCTGCCCTCCAGTCCCTGCCAGCATAGTAATCGTTTTCAGCAGAGCAGTCCTGCAGCTGCCAGCTGGGTGAGTCCACTCCACTCCACTGCCTGCTCCCACCACGCTCCACGCACACCCAACCACCACCACCCCAACCCCCTCATGGTCACGGGTCGGGATGCCTGCAAGCTGGCTCCTGCTGCCCTCCAGTCCCTGCCAGCATAGTAATCGTTTTCAGCAGAGCAGTCCTGCAGCTGCCAGCTGGGTGAGTCCACTCCACTCCACTGCCTGCTCCCACCACGCTCCACACCCAACCACCACCACCCCAACCCCCTCATGGTCACGGGTCGGGATGCCTGCAAGCTGGCTCCTGCTGCCCTCCAGTCCCTGCCAGCATAGTAATCGTTTTCAGCAGAGCAGTCCTGCAGCTGCCAGCTGGGTGAGTCCACTCCACTCCACTGCCTGCTCCCACCACGCTCCACGCACACCCAACCACCACCACCCCAACCCCCTCATGGTCACGGGTCGGGATGCCTGCAAGCTGGCTCCTGCTGCCCTCCAGTCCCTGCCAGCATAGTAATCGTTTTCAGCAGAGCAGTCCTGCAGCTGCCAGCTGGGTGAGTCCACTCCACTCCACTGCCTGCTCCCACCACGCTCCACGCACACCCAACCACCACCACCCCAACCCCCTCATGGTCACGGGTCGGGATGCCTGCAAGCTGGCTCCTGCTGCCCTCCAGTCCCTGCCAGCATAGTAATCGTTTTCAGCAGAGCAGTCCTGCAGCTGCCAGCTGGGTGAGTCCACTCCACTCCACTGCCTGCTCCCACCACGCTCCACGCACACCCAACCACCACCACCCCAACCCCCTCATGGTCACGGGTCGGGATGCCTGCAAGCTGGCTCCTGCTGCCCTCCAGTCCCTGCCAGCATAGTAATCGTTTTCAGCAGAGCAGTCCTGCAGCTGCCAGCTGGGTGAGTCCACTCCACTCCACTGCCTGCTCCCACCACGCTCCACACCCAACCACCACCACCCCAACCCCCTCATGGTCACGGGTCGGGATGCCTGCAAGCTGGCTCCTGCTGCCCTCCAGTCCCTGCCAGCATAGTAATCGTTTTCAGCAGAGCAGTCCTGCAGCTGCCAGCTGGGTGAGTCCACTCCACTCCACTGCCTGCTCCCACCACGCTCCACGCACACCCAACCACCACCACCCCAACCCCCTCATGGTCACGGGTCGGGATGCCTGCAAGCTGGCTCCTGCTGCCCTCCAGTCCCTGCCAGCATAGTAATCGTTTTCAGCAGAGCAGTCCTGCAGCTGCCAGCTGGGTGAGTCCACTCCACTCCACTGCCTGCTCCCACCACGCTCCACGCACACCCAACCACCACCACCCCAACCCCCTCATGGTCACGGGTCGGGATGCCTGCAAGCTGGCTCCTGCTGCCCTCCAGTCCCTGCCAGCATAGTAATCGTTTTCAGCAGAGCAGTCCTGCAGCTGCCAGCTGGGTGAGTCCACTCCACTCCACTGCCTGCTCCCACCACGCTCCCACACCCAACCACCACCACCCCAACCCCCTCATGGTCACGGGTCGGGATGCCTGCAAGCTGGCTCCTGCTGCCCTCCAGTCCCTGCCAGCATAGTAATCGTTTTCAGCAGAGCAGTCCTGCAGCTGCCAGCTGGGTGAGTCCACTCCACTCCACTGCCTGCTCCCACCACGCTCCACGCACACCCAACCACCACCACCCCAACCCCCTCATGGTCACGGGTCGGGATGCCTGCAAGCTGGCTCCTGCTGCCCTCCAGTCCCTGCCAGCATAGTAATCGTTTTCAGCAGAGCAGTCCTGCAGCTGCCAGCTGGGTGAGTCCACTCCACTCCACTGCCTGCTCCCACCACGCTCCACGCACACCCAACCACCACCACCCCAACCCCCTCATGGTCACGGGTCGGGATGCCTGCAAGCTGGCTCCTGCTGCCCTCCAGTCCCTGCCAGCATAGTAATCGTTTTCAGCAGAGCAGTCCTGCAGCTGCCAGCTGGGTGAGTCCACTCCACTCCACTGCCTGCTCCCACCACGCTCCACACCCAACCACCACCACCCCAACCCCCTCATGGTCACGGGTCGGGATGCCTGCAAGCTGGCTCCTGCTGCCCTCCAGTCCCTGCCAGCATAGTAATCGTTTTCAGCAGAGCAGTCCTGCAGCTGCCAGCTGGGTGAGTCCACTCCACTCCACTGCCTGCTCCCACCACGCTCCACACCCAACCACCACCACCCCAACCCCCTCATGGTCACGGGTCGGGATGCCTGCAAGCTGGCTCCTGCTGCCCTCCAGTCCCTGCCAGCATAGTAATCGTTTTCAGCAGAGCAGTCCTGCAGCTGCCAGCTGGGTGAGTCCACTCCACTCCACTGCCTGCTCCCACCACGCTCCACGCACACCCAACCACCACCACCCCAACCCCCTCATGGTCACGGGTCGGGATGCCTGCAAGCTGGCTCCTGCTGCCCTCCAGTCCCTGCCAGCATAGTAATCGTTTTCAGCAGAGCAGTCCTGCAGCTGCCAGCTGGGTGAGTCCACTCCACTCCACTGCCTGCTCCCACCACGCTCCACGCACACCCAACCACCACCACCCCAACCCCCTCATGGTCACGGGTCGGGATGCCTGCAAGCTGGCTCCTGCTGCCCTCCAGTCCCTGCCAGCATAGTAATCGTTTTCAGCAGAGCAGTCCTGCAGCTGCCAGCTGGGTGAGTCCACTCCACTCCACTGCCTGCTCCCACCACGCTCCACGCACACCCAACCACCACCACCCCAACCCCCTCATGGTCACGGGTCGGGATGCCTGCAAGCTGGCTCCTGCTGCCCTCCAGTCCCTGCCAGCATAGTAATCGTTTTCAGCAGAGCAGTCCTGCAGCTGCCAGCTGGGTGAGTCCACTCCACTCCACTGCCTGCTCCCACCACGCTCCACACCCAACCACCACCACCCCAACCCCCTCATGGTCACGGGTCGGGATGCCTGCAAGCTGGCTCCTGCTGCCCTCCAGTCCCTGCCAGCATAGTAATCGTTTTCAGCAGAGCAGTCCTGCAGCTGCCAGCTGGGTGAGTCCACTCCACTCCACTGCCTGCTCCCACCACGCTCCACACCCAACCACCACCACCCCAACCCCCTCATGGTCACGGGTCGGGATGCCTGCAAGCTGGCTCCTGCTGCCCTCCAGTCCCTGCCAGCATAGTAATCGTTTTCAGCAGAGCAGTCCTGCAGCTGCCAGCTGGGTGAGTCCACTCCACTCCACTGCCTGCTCCCACCACGCTCCACGCACACCCAACCACCACCACCCCAACCCCCTCATGGTCACGGGTCGGGATGCCTGCAAGCTGGCTCCTGCTGCCCTCCAGTCCCTGCCAGCATAGTAATCGTTTTCAGCAGAGCAGTCCTGCAGCTGCCAGCTGGGTGAGTCCACTCCACTCCACTGCCTGCTCCCACCACGCTCCACACCCAACCACCACCACCCCAACCCCCTCATGGTCACGGGTCGGGATGCCTGCAAGCTGGCTCCTGCTGCCCTCCAGTCCCTGCCAGCATAGTAATCGTTTTCAGCAGAGCAGTCCTGCAGCTGCCAGCTGGGTGAGTCCACTCCACTCCACTGCCTGCTCCCACCACGCTCCACGCACACCCAACCACCACCACCCCAACCCCCTCATGGTCACGGGTCGGGATGCCTGCAAGCTGGCTCCTGCTGCCCTCCAGTCCCTGCCAGCATAGTAATCGTTTTCAGCAGAGCAGTCCTGCAGCTGCCAGCTGGGTGAGTCCACTCCACTCCACTGCCTGCTCCCACCACGCTCCACGCACACCCAACCACCACCACCCCAACCCCCTCATGGTCACGGGTCGGGATGCCTGCAAGCTGGCTCCTGCTGCCCTCCAGTCCCTGCCAGCATAGTAATCGTTTTCAGCAGAGCAGTCCTGCAGCTGCCAGCTGGGTGAGTCCACTCCACTCCACTGCCTGCTCCCACCACGCTCCACACCCAACCACCACCACCCCAACCCCCTCATGGTCACGGGTCGGGATGCCTGCAAGCTGGCTCCTGCTGCCCTCCAGTCCCTGCCAGCATAGTAATCGTTTTCAGCAGAGCAGTCCTGCAGCTGCCAGCTGGGTGAGTCCACTCCACTCCACTGCCTGCTCCCACCACGCTCCACACCCAACCACCACCACCCCAACCCCCTCATGGTCACGGGTCGGGATGCCTGCAAGCTGGCTCCTGCTGCCCTCCAGTCCCTGCCAGCATAGTAATCGTTTTCAGCAGAGCAGTCCTGCAGCTGCCAGCTGGGTGAGTCCACTCCACTCCACTGCCTGCTCCCACCACGCTCCACGCACACCCAACCACCACCACCCCAACCCCCTCATGGTCACGGGTCGGGATGCCTGCAAGCTGGCTCCTGCTGCCCTCCAGTCCCTGCCAGCATAGTAATCGTTTTCAGCAGAGCAGTCCTGCAGCTGCCAGCTGGGTGAGTCCACTCCACTCCACTGCCTGCTCCCACCACGCTCCACACCCAACCACCACCACCCCAACCCCCTCATGGTCACGGGTCGGGATGCCTGCAAGCTGGCTCCTGCTGCCCTCCAGTCCCTGCCAGCATAGTAATCGTTTTCAGCAGAGCAGTCCTGCAGCTGCCAGCTGGGTGAGTCCACTCCACTCCACTGCCTGCTCCCACCACGCTCCACGCACACCCAACCACCACCACCCCAACCCCCTCATGGTCACGGGTCGGGATGCCTGCAAGCTGGCTCCTGCTGCCCTCCAGTCCCTGCCAGCATAGTAATCGTTTTCAGCAGAGCAGTCCTGCAGCTGCCAGCTGGGTGAGTCCACTCCACTCCACTGCCTGCTCCCACCACGCTCCACGCACACCCAACCACCACCACCCCAACCCCCTCATGGTCACGGGTCGGGATGCCTGCAAGCTGGCTCCTGCTGCCCTCCAGTCCCTGCCAGCATAGTAATCGTTTTCAGCAGAGCAGTCCTGCAGCTGCCAGCTGGGTGAGTCCACTCCACTCCACTGCCTGCTCCCACCACGCTCCACGCACACCCAACCACCACCCCAACCCCCTCATGGTCACGGGTCGGGATGCCTGCAAGCTGGCTCCTGCTGCCCTCCAGTCCCTGCCAGCATAGTAATCGTTTTCAGCAGAGCAGTCCTGCAGCTGCCAGCTGGGTGAGTCCACTCCACTCCACTGCCTGCTCCCACCACGCTCCACGCACACCCAACCACCACCACCCCAACCCCCTCATGGTCACGGGTCGGGATGCCTGCAAGCTGGCTCCTGCTGCCCTCCAGTCCCTGCCAGCATAGTAATCGTTTTCAGCAGAGCAGTCCTGCAGCTGCCAGCTGGGTGAGTCCACTCCACTCCACTGCCTGCTCCCACCACGCTCCACGCACACCCAACCACCACCACCCCAACCCCCTCATGGTCACGGGTCGGGATGCCTGCAAGCTGGCTCCTGCTGCCCTCCAGTCCCTGCCAGCATAGTAATCGTTTTCAGCAGAGCAGTCCTGCAGCTGCCAGCTGGGTGAGTCCACTCCACTCCACTGCCTGCTCCCACCACGCTCCACACCCAACCACCACCACCCCAACCCCCTCATGGTCACGGGTCGGGATGCCTGCAAGCTGGCTCCTGCTGCCCTCCAGTCCCTGCCAGCATAGTAATCGTTTTCAGCAGAGCAGTCCTGCAGCTGCCAGCTGGGTGAGTCCACTCCACTCCACTGCCTGCTCCCACCACGCTCCACGCACACCCAACCACCACCACCCCAACCCCCTCATGGTCACGGGTCGGGATGCCTGCAAGCTGGCTCCTGCTGCCCTCCAGTCCCTGCCAGCATAGTAATCGTTTTCAGCAGAGCAGTCCTGCAGCTGCCAGCTGGGTGAGTCCACTCCACTCCACTGCCTGCTCCCACCACGCTCCACACCCAACCACCACCACCCCAACCCCCTCATGGTCACGGGTCGGGATGCCTGCAAGCTGGCTCCTGCTGCCCTCCAGTCCCTGCCAGCATAGTAATCGTTTTCAGCAGAGCAGTCCTGCAGCTGCCAGCTGGGTGAGTCCACTCCACTCCACTGCCTGCTCCCACCACGCTCCACACCCAACCACCACCACCCCAACCCCCTCATGGTCACGGGTCGGGATGCCTGCAAGCTGGCTCCTGCTGCCCTCCAGTCCCTGCCAGCATAGTAATCGTTTTCAGCAGAGCAGTCCTGCAGCTGCCAGCTGGGTGAGTCCACTCCACTCCACTGCCTGCTCCCACCACGCTCCACACCCAACCACCACCACCCCAACCCCCTCATGGTCACGGGTCGGGATGCCTGCAAGCTGGCTCCTGCTGCCCTCCAGTCCCTGCCAGCATAGTAATCGTTTTCAGCAGAGCAGTCCTGCAGCTGCCAGCTGGGTGAGTCCACTCCACTCCACTGCCTGCTCCCACCACGCTCCACACCCAACCACCACCACCCCAACCCCCTCATGGTCACGGGTCGGGATGCCTGCAAGCTGGCTCCTGCTGCCCTCCAGTCCCTGCCAGCATAGTAATCGTTTTCAGCAGAGCAGTCCTGCAGCTGCCAGCTGGGTGAGTCCACTCCACTCCACTGCCTGCTCCCACCACGCTCCACGCACACCCAACCACCACCACCCCAACCCCCTCATGGTCACGGGTCGGGATGCCTGCAAGCTGGCTCCTGCTGCCCTCCAGTCCCTGCCAGCATAGTAATCGTTTTCAGCAGAGCAGTCCTGCAGCTGCCAGCTGGGTGAGTCCACTCCACTCCACTGCCTGCTCCCACCACGCTCCACGCACACCCAACCACCACCACCCCAACCCCCTCATGGTCACGGGTCGGGATGCCTGCAAGCTGGCTCCTGCTGCCCTCCAGTCCCTGCCAGCATAGTAATCGTTTTCAGCAGAGCAGTCCTGCAGCTGCCAGCTGGGTGAGTCCACTCCACTCCACTGCCTGCTCCCACCACGCTCCACGCACACCCAACCACCACCACCCCAACCCCCTCATGGTCACGGGTCGGGATGCCTGCAAGCTGGCTCCTGCTGCCCTCCAGTCCCTGCCAGCATAGTAATCGTTTTCAGCAGAGCAGTCCTGCAGCTGCCAGCTGGGTGAGTCCACTCCACTCCACTGCCTGCTCCCACCACGCTCCACACCCAACCACCACCACCCCAACCCCCTCATGGTCACGGGTCGGGATGCCTGCAAGCTGGCTCCTGCTGCCCTCCAGTCCCTGCCAGCATAGTAATCGTTTTCAGCAGAGCAGTCCTGCAGCTGCCAGCTGGGTGAGTCCACTCCACTCCACTGCCTGCTCCCACCACGCTCCACGCACACCCAACCACCACCACCCCAACCCCCTCATGGTCACGGGTCGGGATGCCTGCAAGCTGGCTCCTGCTGCCCTCCAGTCCCTGCCAGCATAGTAATCGTTTTCAGCAGAGCAGTCCTGCAGCTGCCAGCTGGGTGAGTCCACTCCACTCCACTGCCTGCTCCCACCACGCTCCACGCACACCCAACCACCACCACCCCAACCCCCTCATGGTCACGGGTCGGGATGCCTGCAAGCTGGCTCCTGCTGCCCTCCAGTCCCTGCCAGCATAGTAATCGTTTTCAGCAGAGCAGTCCTGCAGCTGCCAGCTGGGTGAGTCCACTCCACTCCACTGCCTGCTCCCACCACGCTCCACGCACACCCAACCACCACCACCCCAACCCCCTCATGGTCACGGGTCGGGATGCCTGCAAGCTGGCTCCTGCTGCCCTCCAGTCCCTGCCAGCATAGTAATCGTTTTCAGCAGAGCAGTCCTGCAGCTGCCAGCTGGGTGAGTCCACTCCACTCCACTGCCTGCTCCCACCACGCTCCACGCACACCCAACCACCACCACCCCAACCCCCTCATGGTCACGGGTCGGGATGCCTGCAAGCTGGCTCCTGCTGCCCTCCAGTCCCTGCCAGCATAGTAATCGTTTTCAGCAGAGCAGTCCTGCAGCTGCCAGCTGGGTGAGTCCACTCCACTCCACTGCCTGCTCCCACCACGCTCCACGCACACCCAACCACCACCACCCCAACCCCCTCATGGTCACGGGTCGGGATGCCTGCAAGCTGGCTCCTGCTGCCCTCCAGTCCCTGCCAGCATAGTAATCGTTTTCAGCAGAGCAGTCCTGCAGCTGCCAGCTGGGTGAGTCCACTCCACTCCACTGCCTGCTCCCACCACGCTCCACGCACACCCAACCACCACCACCCCAACCCCCTCATGGTCACGGGTCGGGATGCCTGCAAGCTGGCTCCTGCTGCCCTCCAGTCCCTGCCAGCATAGTAATCGTTTTCAGCAGAGCAGTCCTGCAGCTGCCAGCTGGGTGAGTCCACTCCACTCCACTGCCTGCTCCCACCACGCTCCACGCACACCCAACCACCACCACCCCAACCCCCTCATGGTCACGGGTCGGGATGCCTGCAAGCTGGCTCCTGCTGCCCTCCAGTCCCTGCCAGCATAGTAATCGTTTTCAGCAGAGCAGTCCTGCAGCTGCCAGCTGGGTGAGTCCACTCCACTCCACTGCCTGCTCCCACCACGCTCCACACCCAACCACCACCACCCCAACCCCCTCATGGTCACGGGTCGGGATGCCTGCAAGCTGGCTCCTGCTGCCCTCCAGTCCCTGCCAGCATAGTAATCGTTTTCAGCAGAGCAGTCCTGCAGCTGCCAGCTGGGTGAGTCCACTCCACTCCACTGCCTGCTCCCACCACGCTCCACGCACACCCAACCACCACCACCCCAACCCCCTCATGGTCACGGGTCGGGATGCCTGCAAGCTGGCTCCTGCTGCCCTCCAGTCCCTGCCAGCATAGTAATCGTTTTCAGCAGAGCAGTCCTGCAGCTGCCAGCTGGGTGAGTCCACTCCACTCCACTGCCTGCTCCCACCACGCTCCACGCACACCCAACCACCACCACCCCAACCCCCTCATGGTCACGGGTCGGGATGCCTGCAAGCTGGCTCCTGCTGCCCTCCAGTCCCTGCCAGCATAGTAATCGTTTTCAGCAGAGCAGTCCTGCAGCTGCCAGCTGGGTGAGTCCACTCCACTCCACTGCCTGCTCCCACCACGCTCCACGCACACCCAACCACCACCACCCCAACCCCCTCATGGTCACGGGTCGGGATGCCTGCAAGCTGGCTCCTGCTGCCCTCCAGTCCCTGCCAGCATAGTAATCGTTTTCAGCAGAGCAGTCCTGCAGCTGCCAGCTGGGTGAGTCCACTCCACTCCACTGCCTGCTCCCACCACGCTCCACGCACACCCAACCACCACCACCCCAACCCCCTCATGGTCACGGGTCGGGATGCCTGCAAGCTGGCTCCTGCTGCCCTCCAGTCCCTGCCAGCATAGTAATCGTTTTCAGCAGAGCAGTCCTGCAGCTGCCAGCTGGGTGAGTCCACTCCACTCCACTGCCTGCTCCCACCACGCTCCACGCACACCCAACCACCACCACCCCAACCCCCTCATGGTCACGGGTCGGGATGCCTGCAAGCTGGCTCCTGCTGCCCTCCAGTCCCTGCCAGCATAGTAATCGTTTTCAGCAGAGCAGTCCTGCAGCTGCCAGCTGGGTGAGTCCACTCCACTCCACTGCCTGCTCCCACCACGCTCCACGCACACCCAACCACCACCACCCCAACCCCCTCATGCTCAGTCTTCAAGCAGCATTCCGCAGCCGGCTTCTTTCCCCCAGCTCGCATTTGCACACACCGCACTTTAACGCTCGACTAGCCCCTGTAGCTGACTCGTCGTCTTCGTCTACGCCACCTGCATGCAGGTGCGCGCTCGCGCATGATGACCATAGAAGACTGGCACGCTTCACGGCTGGGGGCTTCTTCAAGCGGCTCAGGAAAGTGCTATTCGCGCCTGTCTCCCATAGGACCTGTATCAGCCTGCTAGACGTATCCGGCACAGCTCTACACCGTCAACAGCAACAGCAAGCCGGTTACTCTAGCGTAGCCGTTCTCAGCCGCACCCCCGACTACATCTGCTGCGCATACCGCTCCGTGTAGTGCTAGATAGCCCTGTTGCTAGTGCACTGTATGGAGGCTATGCCCCCCGACCCCTCATGGTCACGGGTCGGGATGCCTGCAAGCTGGCTCCTGCTGCCCTCCAGTCCCTGCCAGCATAGTAATTGAACAGTATGTTTATTTGTGTTTGCAATGTCGAGCTGCAGTCCGCTGATGAAGCGGCGTTCGCCTTGGGCTCATTCATTTCCCTTGCTTTGCCACACAAGATTATTCCTCACTCTGGCAGGCTCACTCGCCTTCACTTTCCTTCACCCAACCAACTTCCCTGCCTCACATGACCACCTCCCACAGCCCGCACGCCTCGCACGTTGCCCACAGGGTGGCCCCAAAGCCCACCTCCCCTTGGTGCGGCAGGACCCCAGGCGCCAGCAGTGAGGGTCCGGGCCCCAGGTCCATGGCCTCCATGCCCTGCACCGGGAAGGGGGGTCAGGAGCGGAGCAGGGAGGGGAGGGGCGGTGCGGTAGGTGCTATGAGGATGAGAAGGTCGCAGCAAGAGCAGGGCCCTGACCAGCTCTCATCCCCCTTGAGGCCCCGCACCTGGTCCAGTGCGAAGCGCAGCTCGCCCGGACAGGACGCCTGGTGGGACTGCAGGGGGGGGGGCGTGGGAGGGGAGCATTCATAGAGTAAGAAGTGTTGGTGCGTGATTGCCTAGCCTTGCGGCACTGCCGGGTGTGGTCAGGATCCCACCTGCGCCACGCTGTGTAGGCGCTGGCCCAGGTCGGCCAGCCCCAGCCCCTCCTGGCGGCAGTCCAGCTGCCAGCGCTCCGCGGGGCACGTCACCACTCCAAAGGCCTCGGCCAGGTCCGCCCCGCGGCACACGGGGCACCGCACGCACAACCCCCTTGACCCGGGGCCTGCGCCAGCCGCTGGGGTTCCCGCAAGGGGCACTTCCGCAACCATCTCCTGCACGGGCCAAAAGCGGTGGCAGCGTTGAGGGGAGGTGTCGGCTGGCAAGCCCTTTATGCCCCCTTTGACCAGGCACGTACACACATACCACCGCCCACCTCACTCAGCACGCTCACCTCCCCAACCCACCCCCTCCCCCTGCCCACCCGCAGCTCTGCCTCCATGGCCGCAAAGATGTCGGTGCGTATCTCCGCCTCCGCCTCCGCCAGCTCCCCCTCGCTCCAGGCCGTGCAGCGCAGCACCAGCTCGGGGTCCAGCTCCACCTCCGCATCACCGCCCAGCGCCCCCGCACCGTCAACCCCCGGCCCCGGCCCTGGCTCCGCCCCCGTGTCATCCACCTGCATCCCCTCCCCCTCCCCCTGAGGCTCCCCCTCCTCGAGCACAAGGGCAGAGAAGTCGAACCGTCTGTCCCGGCAGCTGAGCAGCCGCACCGCCTCCTGCCGCAGCAGCCGGCGCACGTCTGCGGCGACCAGCACGGCCTGGGGAAGAGGGGGCAGGCAGGTTGCCTTGTGGCCAGGCGAGTGTGTGACGATGTGATGGGGTGGTGCGGGGTCGAGGTTGGTGGCAAGACACCGCGCCGGCTAAGTGATGGCTGTGTTGGCCTGGTAACTTCCGCAGGACTGTACGAGCCTGTATCGTTGGTCCCCCCCTCTTTCCGCCCCCTTTCATACGCACTCACGTCCACGTCCCGGGCGATCTCGTCCGGCTCCACCAGACCTTGCCCCTGCGCCGCCGCTTCCGCCTCCGGCTGCCCCCCCGCCGCCCGCCTGGAGGCCAGCAGCCGCTCCCGCTGCTCCCGAGCGCGCTGCCGGCAGTCGTCACGCAGCTGGGGAGGGGGAAGATTCCGTGCAGCCTTGGGGTCAGCGTGAAGGGTCAGCGTGAAGCGGTGCAGGTGTGGTCACGCAATCTGCTGCATCGGCTCTCACCCAGGACCCCCCCAGGACCCGCCCAGGTCCCTCGGACCCCAGCAATTTTGCCCCAGCTTGACCTGACCCTCGGTGCCCCTTCCCCTCCCCTGAACCCCACCTTGGCCTTGACTTCCCCGACCACGGCCTCCAGGGGAAGCGGCCCGCAGCGGCGGAGCAGGGGCCGGGTGGGCCGCGACGGGGCACCGCCGGGCCCGCCTGCGGTCTCCATCAAGGCTTTCGGTTGCTAAGTCCTTCAGCTCATCGTCTCCATGACAAAGGGCTGTAGAGTTGACGCCCGTCCGAGTCGAAAGGTTGGGATGCTGATAGCCGACTGTGCACTTCGCGCCGATGCAGTTGGCAACGGCCGGCGGCCTTTGTTTGCAAAGGCGCTGTACTTGGGGCCTGAGCTGACGCCGAGAGCGAAACCGACAGGATGGCGCGCTTCCGCGAGCACGGGTGCGGTAGAACGGCACGGCAGGCTACTTCCTACTGTCAGGCATAGTCGATCACAAGTAAGTTGTAGGAGGGCGCTCTGGCGCTGCTCTGGAGCTTTGCCCATCGCGGGCCGCAGTCTGACACGCCCCGCGTCGCAGCCCCGCCCCGACCACAGGCAACAACCGATATGCCGACTTTCGCGCACAAAAGGAAGAGCAGGAGGGCGAGCAGCTTTTGGGGACGGGTGAGCGCGTGGGCGAGGCCTCCTAGACTGCAGGGGGCAGAGGGGGGGCCGGGGTGCCAAGGGCACGCGGGGCGACGCGGGGCGACAGGGGCCCCTGCGTGGTGATGCGTACTATCCCAACCCCCCCCCCATTCGCTGCCGAAGAGATAGAGGTAGGACTCAGGGATGAAGGATGGGGAGAGGGCCACGTGGTCGGGCGGTGGAGGCGTGGTGGCCGTGTGCATGGGCGCGGGCGGGCGCGAGCGACTGGCGGAGGATGCCCCACGGCCCTTGCGAGTCCCGATTTGCCGCGCCCAGGCAACTTCATAGCACTGCGGCGCTTCTTTCAATACCACAACTTACTCGCATTTTTACACCGCGCGAAGCCCCGTCCAGTTGAACGCAAGACAGTCGCTCGTGCCCGGTGACGCGCAGCAGAGCGCGAGCGAAGAGTATAGGAAGTAGCAACGTTTTGGCTACAGCTGGTCAGCAATGCGTTTGACGAGGTGCGCGCTAAGGCTGGAGGAGGGATGGGCCCGATGGATGGCTCGAGCTCCAACGCCCGACGTCTCCCCGTTGACCGCACTGCAGAGGCTCCTGCTCGAGGCAGGCGACCGGCGCGTCGCACGGGCGGCGACGGGTCTGCGTCGCAGCGACTCCACGCGCGGGTTCGGGTGAGCGGGGCGCAGGTGGGCACGCTCCTTTGCGTGCGCTCACCCCAGCCAGAGAGCCTTTCCCGGCCTCGGCCGCAGCTTCCCCCCACCCTCTCAACTGTGCTCTCTCTCTCCCCCCACCCCGCAGTCGCCCCCAACCCCGATGGCACCGGCATCACCATGCGGTCGCTGGACGGTGCGCCCGGGGGAGGCGAGGGGGCCGTGGGAGCCGGCAGCAAGGGGCAACGACTGCACCTTGCCCTGGAGTGGGCACTGCAGCCCGGGTAGGGGTGCGCCGAATGCCCCACCCCCAACCACCCCCAGGCTCCTCCAAGTCCTCCGGCAACGGCCACTCGGCCTCCAGCCTGAGCAGCGTCAACAGCTTCAGCTCCCTCGCCTCCGTGGACCTGGGGGCGCCCGCGGCCGCACCCACCGGCAACGGCACCGCCAGCGGCCACAGCGCCAATGGCGCCCATGCTGCCAATGGTACCAATGGTACCAACGGCAACGGCACGGGGTTCAGCAACGGGGCTGGCGGCGGCGGCAGCGGGGGCTCCAAGGGGCTGGTGCTGGCGAGGCAGCCGCTGGGGAGCTACATGCCGGCAGGTGGGACAGGGTTGTTGGGGCGGGGAGGAGAGGACGGGGACTGGGGCGTTAGCACGGAAAGGTCGAGGCATGCAATGAGTGCAGGGGTCGCCCACGTCATGTTTGCGGGGCCAACACTGGTACGGGAGGCGTGTGCTTACCCTCCCCCCCCCCCACACACACACACACCCTTGGTCGGGCCTGCTCCCCGCAGTGCGCTCCGCCGCCGCCACCATCGCTGAGGGCATCGCCACGGAGACGGCCTGGCGCAGCGGGGGCGGCAGCGGGGCGGGGGTGGGGGTGGCTGAGCGGGTTGTGGTGGTGGAGGCGGAGGCGGAGATGGCCGAGCGGCCCTCGGAGACGGACTTCAAGTGGGCGCAGGTAGGGCGGGGGGGGTGGGGGGTGGACGGTGCAATGGCGTGGAGGCATCAGAGGGCGGCCGGGCAGTATACTTCGGCAAAACTGACGGGGCATTAAGCAAACGGCTGCGGTCTTAAGCCTGGGAGTACGTTCAGCAGGGCATGGACTGCGCACGTCATCTGCACGCCGTGCGTGGAGCCGCCTCCGTCCCGCACTCTTACCCCTCCCGCTCAGCTTTGTGCGCCCCCCCCCCCCCCCTCCCCGCCCCCGGCCCCTCCCCCCCCCCCCCCAGGACGACTACAACGCCACCACCCGCACCATCGACACATGGACCTTCTTCACCATCTTCAGGACGCGGCTGTGGCTGCTGGTGGGGGGGAAGGGGGGGCGGGGGCGCGTAGCTTGCCAGAGGCAGCCCTCGATGGCAATGAATGCCGTGATGCAGGCAGCTGCCTTCCCTCTGTGCGCGCCTTCAACCTCTGCCCTCCGCCCTTCCCTCCCCCCCACAGGACCAGAAGTGGTCCTACCCCGGGGGCTTCACGGACGCCAAGCGGAGCGAGCGCGCACGCAGCCTGGCCAAGTGAGGGGGAGGGGTGATGGGAGGCAGGCCCCGCCCCCCGTGAGGTTTTCTTCGGCCCTGACGCTTGCCCTTCGCTCGCTTCCCCCCCCCCCTCCCCCCCAAGGTACCTGCTGACCAGCATTCTGGAGCTGGGGCCCACCTTCATCAAGAGTGAGTGAGGGGAGGGGGGGGCAAATGCGGGGGACGGGAGAGAGGCGCACGTGGCGGTCCAGGGGCCTGTGCCCGCCCCTCGGCAACCATGCACGGCCCCGTGTGCGCCGCTCCCCCCTCCACTCAAGGCCTGGTGCCGTCTATCCCCCCCTCTCCCTCCCCCCCCAGTCGGCCAGCTTAGCTCCACCCGCTCCGACCTGTTCCCCGCCGAGTTCGTGGAGGAGCTCACCACACTGCAGGTGGGGGTGGGAGGGGGGGGTAGAGGGGGGGTAGGCTACATGGCTGCAGGCAGGGGTGGGAGCACGGGCAGTGTTGTGGGGTGGCGCCCGAGCGTGGTGGGAGTGACGTCGCTAGGGTTGGCGATGGGAGAGGGGGTGGCTGGACGGGGGGGGGGAAAGGGGGGCTTAAAGCCCCCGTGCCCGTGCCTCGTCCGCCGTGTGCAGGGTCCCACCCCAGCCTTGTTCCCTGACGTCCCCCTGCCCCCTCCCCCCCTCCCCCCCCCCCAGGACCGCGTGCCCGCCTTCACCGCCGCCAAGGCCCGGGCCATCATCGAGAAGGACCTGGGCCCCGTGGAGGAGCTGTTCGCGGACTTCGAGGACCGCCCCATCGCAGCGGCCAGCCTGGGGCAGGTGGGGGGGGGGGGCAGGAGCCGTGCGCACAACAGGAGGGCAGGCGCCAGAGGCCTGGGGGAGGGCTTGAGTGGAGGGGGGAGCCTTAATTTAGGGTGGTCCCACCTGGAAGGTCGACTGGGGAAGGGGCCAAAGGCTGACCGGTCACTTGGGCTCTCGTGCAGATGTAAGGGCGGCACGGCGTGCGCCTTCCGCCCATCCCCTTGCCAACCCCGGCCTCACCCCCCTCACCCCCCTCACCCCCCCAGGTCCACCGCGCCACCCTGTTCACGGGCGAGCAGGTGGTGGTCAAGGTGCAGCGCCCGGGGCTCAAGGCGCTGTTCGACATCGACCTGCGCAACCTGCAGCTGCTGGCGGAGCAGCTGGACAAGGGGGACGAAAACAGGTGGGGGGAGGGAGGGAGAGAGGGAGGGAGGGAGGGAGGCTCCCCTGGTGGATCCATGCGCCATGTGCACGGGTGGAGCCCACCCACCCGTCTGTGTGCCCCCTGCCTTCCCCCCCCCCCCCAGGGACTTCAAGGGCATCTACCAGGAGTGCGCCAGCGTGCTCTACCAGGTGGGGGGGGAGAGGGGGAGGGGGAGTGAGGGGCATCGAGAGAAGGGTATTGCTCGGGTTTGGCAGGCCCCTTCAGCTGCTTCCCCGTACACTGCTAGCAGGCTGAGCGGGATTTGACTGGTGTAGGTAAACCCTTTTACCGGCACCCCTCCCTCCCCGCCCCTCCCCCCTCCCCCCACAGGAGATCGACTACCTGAACGAGGGCCGCAACGCAGACCGCTTCAGGTGGGGAGGGGGGAGGGGGGGGAGGAACTGGAAGGGACGGGGGTGGTCCACGATACTGGTGTGTGTAGCCTCAGCGCACCCTCAACCCCCAAGGGCCCTGCTACCACCCCGCCCTCCCCCCACCCACCACCCACCCCACCCGCCAGGCGCAACTTCCGCACCGACGCCCCCTGGGCCCGCGTGCCCCGCGTGTACTGGCAGTACTGCTCGCCGCGGGTGCTGGTGCTCGAGTACCTGCCGGGTGGGGGGGGGGGGGTTGAGGGGGGGGCGGGGGGGGGGGGGGAAGTGGCGACCACGCGCCGCTGTCTTCGGCAGTCCTGGGCATGGAAGACCCCCTTGGCTGCACCCCCATCCCCTTACACGGTCTCCCCCCCCACACACCCCTCACACTCCCCCCCCCCAGGCGTCAAGATCAGTGACAAGGCCAAGCTGGAGGCGGCGGGGCTGGACACCGACATGGTGGCACGTGGGTCCTGGGGGGGGAGGGGGAAGGACGTTGGGGGGTGTGGGAGGAGGGGGGACGCTGGTGAAGGATATGCTGCAAAGGGGGAGGGGCGTCTGACAAGGAGGCCGCCTGTCTAGCTCCGTAGCTTGAGCACACGGATACACAGCTTGTCCAATCCTCCGTGCCGCGCCCTCCCCCCCGTCCCCCCCCCAGGCCGCGCCACTGAGTCGTACCTGATCCAGATCCTCAAGCACGGCTTCTTCCACGCAGACCCGTGAGGGGGGAGGGGGGGAAGGCCTGCGAGAGGAGAGGCACTCATCCTCCTCGCTGGCGAACAGGGCTGGCGCTGGCGGCTCCGCGGCCTAAACTGTCTTCAACCTCCCCTCCCCTCCCGCCCCCCCCCCCATCCTCCCGCCCCCCTCCCCCCAGGCACCCCGGCAACGTCAGTGTGGACCCCCGCACGGGTGAGCCCCTGCCTCGCCCTCTGCCCCCTAGCCCCTGCCCCGGGGCAGCCCCTGCCCCAGCCCCCGCGTAGCGCTGTGCACCCGCCGCCGCGTGTCTGCTGCTGCCCGCGCATCCGACAAGCCTCCCCTCGTGGCCTCACGCGCCGCCCACTCCCCAACCCCCAACCCCAACCCCACCCCAGGCGACCTGCTGTACTATGACTTCGGGTGAGGGGGGGAAAGGGGGTGCGGAGGGGAGGCTGGGGGGCTGGGGCCCGGGGATAGGAAGGTGAGTGCTGCGGCTGTGAGGCATCCCGACCTCGCTGTGCCCCGCACGCCTGTCACATGTGTCGCCCCCCGCTCGCTGTTTCATTCCCCTCTCTCATTCCTCCCTCTCGCCTTCCGCTCTCCCTCTCCCCCCCCCCCCACCTTTACCCCCCCCCCCCAGCATGATGGGCGAGATCGTCCCCGACGTGCGCACCCGCCTGCTGGTGAGGGGAGGCGCAGTGGGGAGGCGCAGTGGGGGAGGCGCTGCGGGAGGGATGCCACCGTTAGGTGCTTGACCTGCAGTCAGGCACCGTTAGCCATTGTGTGCTCTTGCGCCAAAGTCCCACCCCCCCTTGCTTCCTCACCTGATGCCCCACCTTGCACCCCGACCCCCAACCCCACCCCAGGATGTCTTCTATGGGTGAGGGCCGCACTCCGAGCACCCAGGCATCCACACACCGCCACAGCAGGGGGAAGGGCTGCTGATTCTCGGACGGCGCCTCTGGGCAACGGCCCGTGGTGGCTCCTGCGTGCCTGCGCCCACCCTGCGTGCAGCCTGCCGTCCCTGTCAACTCTTGGCCGCTCGCCCCTGTCCCATCCTCGCACACTCTATTGCTCAAGCTCCCTCCCCTCCCCCCTCAACCCCCCCCCCCCCAGCATCTACCGCAAGGACACCGACCAGGTGCTGAGGTGAGCGCAGGGGGGGGGCAGGGGCGTGAAGGGGCAGTTCCGAGGACTCCCCGCAGCCCCTTCCCCCCCTCAACCCCTCCCTCACCCCCTCACCCCCGTCACCCCCCCAGGGCGCTGGTGGCCCTGCAGGTGATCAAGCCCACGGGCGACAACCTGTCCATCCGCCGCGCCATCGCCTACTTCATCGACAACCTCAGCCAGCAGACGGAGAGGCAGGCGACCATCCAGGTGGGGGGGGCGAGGGGGGGGGCGAGGGGGGGGGCGAGGGGGGGGGGAGGGGGAGGGGGAGGGAGGGAAGAGACGAGCTGGGCGCCGCGCGGCTGTGCGGGGTGAGGGGTGGGACAGCGGTGTCACTGCTTTGCTTGCCCACCTCGTATCCTTCCCCCCCCCCTCCCCCCCCCCAAAGGCCATTGGCGAGGACCTGTTCGCCATCGCCGTGGACCAGCCCTTCCGCTTCCCCGCCACCTTCACATTCGTGCTGCGGGCCTTCTCCACGCTCGAGGGTGGGGCGCGGAGGGGGAGGGGGGAAAGGGGGGCGGGGGGCATGCCGGGCAGGGGGCGCGGGGTGGGGACACACCGGCTGGAGTGATGCCCTGCCGCGCCCCACTGCACGCCCAACGCCGCGCCAACGCCACGCCACATGCCCCCATCCCCCACCCACCCCCAGGCATCGGCAAGACGCTCAACCCGGAGTACCGCTTCTCGGAGGTGGGGCCTGGGGCAGGGAGGGGCAGGGGGGGGCGGGCAGGACGTGCCCTTCAAGTAGCGGCCTACGCCTCTCCCGCGCCTCGCCTCTGGGCACCCCTTCCATCCGCACTGGGACACCCGAGACTCATTGCGCGGACCACCCTGCAGGACGCCTCTCCTCAGCCTCGTTCCCACCCCCTCCCCCCGCCCTCTCTGCCCCCCCCCCCAGGTGGCCCAGCCCTATGCCGCTGAGCTGCTGCAGCTGCAGGTGGGGCGGGTGTGGGGGTGGGTACGTGCGTTGCGGCAAACTGCCCTGCGTGCTGCCGCCACCCGTAGTTTGCCATCAGTGCCGGCTTCCCCTCAACCCCTCACCCCCCCACCCCACCCCCGCCCCCGCCCCCAGGACGCCAACGGGCAGCGCAACGGAGCGCTCCTGCTGGAGCAGGTGGGAGGGGGGTGCTGGAGGGAGGAGGAGGAGGAGGAGGACGACGACGACGAATGGCTGTACGGCCGATTACCCCCCTTTCTTCTTTTTGACATCCCTCCCCCCCCTCCCCACTCCACCCCCCCCCTCTCTCCCCCCCCCAGGTCCAGCAGCAGGCCACGGAGCTGGGCCAGGCCGCCGCCGCCATGCCCCTGCGCATCGCCCGCATGGAGGCGACCATGGCGCAGGTGGGGGGGAGGGAGGGGGAGAGGTACGCGACGGTGGGGGCGCCTTGGCTAGCTCTTTCCCTGAACATGGTTACCGGCAGCCCTCCGTGTACCCTCCGGCATGCCCCCTGACTCCTGCGCCCGCCCTAACCCACCCTCCCACCCCCAGTTGGAGGCAGGCGACCTGAAGCTCCGCGTGCGGGTGCTGGAGAGCGAGCGGGCGGACAGGCGGCAGGGCATCCTGCAGGTGGGGGAGGGGGGGGGAGGGGGAGCAGAGAAGAAGGTGGGGGGCTGTTGGGGATACAGGGGCCCCTGGCGCGGCAGGGGTCCTGTCCTCTCGTTGGTCCTGCCTCCCGCCTCCTGCTCCGCCACCTCCCAATGCCCCAAGAAGCTTCCTCCCCCTCTCCTCTCGACACCCCCTCCCCCCCTTCAGCTCGCCACGCTTCACACGGTGGCGGCGGTGGGGCTGCTGAACGCGGGGGTGACCCTGGCCCTGGCCGGGGAGGGGCCCGCGGGGGCGGCCGCGGGGGTGTGCCTGGGCGGCGCGGGGCTGTTCGGAGTGCTGGTGGTGCTGGGCATGCGGAGGGTGCAGCGGCTGGACAAGTTCGAGAAGGACATGCGGGGGTGAGGGCACTGAGGAGGGGGGCCAAAGGAAGAGGAGTGTTGGGCGGGTGACATGAGCGGGTTGAGGAAGCGGAGAGAAAAGACGGGGCAGGCGCGGGAAGAGGGGAGAGACGGAGCGGTGAAGGTTTTGAGGCGCGGGACGAGTGAGGTGGTGGGCGGTGCGGCGGGGTGGGCTTGGCCCGGCCACATGGCAAGAGGTTTTGTCGAGAGATGGCTGGCAGGGCAAGGATACCAGAGTGAGAAGAGTGATTGCATAGCGTTGAGCGCTTGCGGCACTGTGGGCGGAGCTGCATTTGATGATTGAGAGCCGTGAGCAGAGCGACCGAGCGGATGCGGGGACCAAAGCAAAGGCGGGCAATTGATCGGTTGAATGGACCACTGAAGTTGGGCGATGGGGAATAAGATGGATGGAGAGAGAGGCTGCTGAGCAGCTGTACCGCCTGTACGGTTTGAAAGGCTGGTGTGTGTGCCATTTGTGCAGCGCTCAGGCCGGGCTGCTGTTGTTTCGGGCTGCTATGGCGCAGTGAGGTGTGCGGCAAGACGATACGTGGAACTGGTTGAAGCCTTCTGATCGCCACACTACCCCTTCCTTGACTGCGTCTAAAACAGGACAAGTTGCACCGTCTTCAAGCACGCGGCCCCCACAGTATTGGTCCTTAAGAACCGGGCCCCACAGGCCGCCTGCCCCTTCCATGCGTCTCCTCCACATACCCACAGCCTGTTCGGGTCTCGGGGCCCCGTTGCCTGCGGCAAGCCACCAGCGCCCTACCCCCGGGGCCATGGCCCCTGCGCCATGCACCGCACCATGCGCTACCGCCGACGCAGCCCCGTGGCAAGCATCCTGCTCTTGGCTCATGACCCACCCCCGCCTGCACGCAAAAGCGGCAAGGACTGAGCCCACTTAACGCACCCCCCCCCCCTCTGTCCTTGCATGCATGCAGGCCCTGGCGCCCAAGGCCCCGACCCCACCTACGCCCGCCTCCCGCTGACCGAGCTCCCCCTGCTGCCCCCCGCCCCCCCGGTCGCCCCCAGCCCCAGCCCCAGCCCGTGCCCGGTCCCGTGCGTGAGGGTGCTGCCCGGGTGCTCCGCCGTGTTGACGCAGTTCATGGCCCCAAGCACCAGCGGCAGGTTGACGTTGAGCGCGGAGCGCAGCTGCTGCGTCTGCTGCATGACGCTGCTGCGGAAGTGCTGACTCAGCACGTTGTAGAAGTTGGAGTCGAGCAGGGGCTCGCCGCTGCCCGGCTGCGTGGCCACGGCCAGGTAGGCGGCCAGGGCGCCGCCGTCGGAGGCGGCAGCGGCGGCGGCGGCGGCGGCGGCGCGGGCCTTGGGGCTGCGGGGGCCGCCCTGGGGCGAGCCGGGGCCGGCGGAGGCGGACACGGAGGGGCCGCTGGGCGCCACCCCTGCGGCGCCGGTGCCCGCCAGGGGCCCCAGCAGGGGGGAGCCGGGCGGGCCGCCGGGGCCGGGCGGGGGCAGCGTGAAGAGCCCGGGCGCTGTGCGGCCCAGCCCCGCCGCTGCGTTGAGCAGGACCGCGTCGGTGCGGGGGTCGGGGGGCTGCGGCTGGTAGAGGCGGGGCGGGGAGCGGGAGCGGCGGCGGGAGGACATGCGCTCCAGCCTGGGGGGGGGGGGAAGGGGGAGGGGGAGCGGCAAAGCACGTGAGTGGGTGTTGTTGGCGTCAGGCTCATGGATAGGGCCACCAGCGCAAGTCCGGCATCCCTTGCATCGCCCCTCTGTTGCGCCCCCCCCCCCCCCCCGCTGCCCACCTGCTGGCGGGGATGCCGTTGGGCAGTGCGCGCATGGGCGGGGCGGCGGGCTTGGGCACCTTGGACTGTGGAGGGGGGGGTAGGCAGGGAGGGCCGGGGGATGAGGGCCAACGGCAGGCGATGGGCCTCGGCACGCCCTTGAGCAGCTGCCCGGGCGTGGCGCCAGGCCCGGGCTGACGGCATCGGCGCCTCACCCTCGCACCCTTCCCCCCCTCTCCACGACTCACCAGCAGCCGGGGCTGCGGCGGCGCAATGGCCCCCGGCGGCCGCAGGTAGCGCAGCTGCCGGGGAGGAGGGAGCAGGGCGGAAGACGGATGCCAAGTTGGAGGGTGTTAGAAACCATACCCCTGTTCGGCAGCCACTCTCCTGTCCGTGCCCCCCCCCGCCCCACCTGCAGCTCGGGTAGGTCCGCCCGCTCCCTGCGGTTGTAGCGCTCAAACAGCAGCCCCTCCTGCGGGGGCGGAAGAGGAGGGCACAACGAGAGGTGAGGCCACTGTGAAGGCCGCAGATGCGCAGCCACCGCTCGACACGGCTCCCGGCCCCCGCATGCCTGGTCCCTGACGCCCCAACCGCCTCCCTCGCCGCCCCACCCACCCCCACCCCGCCCCCCACCTGCGTGGGTGCCGCCTTGAGCGGGGCGCTGCCCGCGAAGGAGCCGTCCGGCAGCGACAGGTACGCCCCCTGCACCTGGCTGGGGGAGCGCCGCAGAGCGGGGCCCTCACCGCCGCCCGGCCCCTGCCCGTCGGGAGGCGGCGAGGTACGCCCGTCTTCCCCCGACCCCGACCCCTCGCCCCCGCCCCCGCCGCCCCCCTGGGAATGCGAGTGGGCGTGGGCGTGGGCGTGGGCGTGGGCGGGTGCCACCAGGGCTCCGTCCGCCGAAGGGGCGGCGGAGGCGGGGCGCCGGGCGGCAGCGGGCTGGGGCGGGGCGAAGCGGTTGCGGTGGGGCGGGTCGGGCAGGGCCTCGGCTGCGGGGGGGCGCTGCTCGCCCCTGCCCGAGGGCCCCGCGCCGTGGAAGGCCGCGTGCAGCGGGGCCTGGGCCACGGACCGCCCCGGCCCCTGCGCCCCCCCCGGCCCCGCCTCCGCCTCCGCCCCCGGCTCCAGGTCTCCCCCGAAGGTGGCCTCCCGGCCCTCGCCCCAGCTGGCCTGCTGCCCGGGGGATGCGGACCGGGTGGCGCTCATGGCCTGCGAGGGGGGGTGGGGGAGGGGGGGGGTAAGCCCAGTGGAGGTGCATATCAAGCCCCAGCGTAATGCCTTCCTTGGCTGGCCGGCACCCAACCCGCTCCGTGCGACACATCCTAAAGCGACCCACGTACACCGTTCTAAACACACACTTTTCCACTTCCCAACCCTGCCTCTGTCCCCTAAAGCCCCCCCCTGCCCTCTCCCCTGCCTCTCCCCCCCTGCGACCCACCAGCATGCGCGCCTCCACCTCCTCCGCCTCCCGCCGCGTGTCCTCCACCACGTGTTTGAACCCCACCGCGATGCGCTGGTGCATCTGGTAGCGGGCCAGGCAGGCGGCCACCGGGTCGGGGCCCCCGCCGCCGCCGCCGCTGTAGGTGCTGAGGCCGCTGGGGTCGCCCGCGGACTGCGTGCGCAGCCCCGACCCGCCACCGCCGCCGCCACCGCTCCTCTCTCCATAGGCCCCAAACACGCCCCCGAACATCGCTGCCGCCATGGCCGCAGAGGGGCTCGAGACGCCGCCCTCCAGGCCCGCCCCGGACCCCGCTCCCGCCCCCGCCCCCGCCCCCGGCCCCCCCATGGGCGGCTGCACCGCCACCACCCGCAGGTCCGCCAGGGAGGCCGACAGAGCCCCGAACGAGGGCTGGGAGCCCACCGGGCCCAGCGCCCCGCGGCGGCCCGAGGCGAACGGCCCCGCCCCCGACCCCACCCCCAGGCTGGAGGCGCTGGGGCTGGAGGGGTCGCCGCCGCCGGGGCCCAGGGGGCTGGCGCTCGGGTGGGCGTGAGCGGCGCGGCCCGCTGCGCCCGGGCTGCCCGGCCCGCTGCCCCCCTGCCCCATGCTGCGCCCCAGCACCGCCGGGAGGTCGTGGGGGGTGGCCACCGCCAGCTGCGAGGCGCTGGGCTCCGCAGCCACCGTCACCAGGCGCAGGCTGGAGCCGGGCTGGCGGGGGCTGAGCACGGCCTTGGCGCTGCCCTCGGCGGTGGGCACGGCCTGCAGCTGGGCCGTCACAGAGCCGCGCCCCACAGCGCTGCCCGGCCGCGAGCTCGGCCGCGAGCTCGGCCTGGCTTGCACGAGTGTTGCTTTCGGCGAGGTGCTGACCGACGAGCGCGCAACCCCAGAGCGGGGGCGCCCATCGGGTACCGGTGTGCCCCCACGCGGCGAGCCAGCAGGTGTCCACTCCTTTGGTGTGTCAGCTATGAGGTCACCTAAGCTCGGCGTGGGCAGCAGAGGCTCCTCCATGCCTGGAATGCCCGTCGCCTGCGCTACGAGCCGCGCGACTAACCCAGACTTGACGCGTTCATATTCCCGTTGTGCATATTGAGCTCTAGAATGGAAAAGCAGAGAAGGACAGGCTCTCAGAAGCAGAATGACATTCTAAGCTAGGAAGTCAAGCTTGATAACCTGTTTCGGCTTCACGTCAAAGGTCTGGTGCTACAGTAAGCCTCTTCGCTGCAGAATGCCCAACACGGCCCAGGCGGGGCCTCGGCACGAGTACGGCGTTACTCACGGGCAATGCTGATCGTGTTGATGCTGGGCCGAGTCGCGCCACCGAGAAGCGTGGCAAGGCAAGTGGGCGGTCGAGCGTTAGAGGGGTACAGGGGCGGGCTCGGGCAGGAACACTCGCGCCCTGGCCCCGGGGTGCCAGCGCCAACGCGGGAAGAAGCGGGGTGCGTGCTATGGGCTCGCCGGGCAAGCGCTCCGCGATGGGGCCTCCCCTTGGGGACCCCATAAGTAGCCCCTCGGTCACGCTCATGCACACTTCTATACACTCATGAGAGCCCTAGTCACACCTACGCCAACCCACATACGTCTGGGCCTAAGACACTTCCCAAGACATCCCCGATGGATACTCCACTAGCGCCCTCCTGGAAGCTGCCCCGCTCTTGTGGCTTTGCCATGGTCGGCAGCGTTCTGGCTGCGGCCTACGGCGCATATCTTTGCATACCGCTCGCGGTTGCCGTGGCCATCACCCTTACCCTTGGATCGCTCATCACCAGCATCCTCGCGGCCGGCTTCCTGCTGCTGTTCGGCGCTGCTGCGGCCGTCTGCCTCACCATCGCGGCCGTATGTTGGACGTTCATGGCTGCTGCGGCTCGCATCCGTCAAGCGACCTCGGCGCCTCGCCCGCATGTGGCCATCCCGCCGACATGCGCCTCCCTGGTGCAGCCCTCTGAGCCAGCCGATGAGGCCGACGCCGACGACGCCGCCTCCACCATCACCCTGCTCGAGGGACTGAGCGAGGCGGCCGAGTACGCCGACGACGAGAGCGAGGTGAGCGCCGGCTAGCGCCCTTGGCGCCAGTAGCTCTGTGCCGTAGCGGCCCATAAAACCCTGACTCAGCCGAGTGTCCCCGTCACCAACCCCTGTCGGCCCCTTCCCCCCCGCCCCCGCCCCGCGCCCACAGAGCATCGCCTCCGAGCCCGATGACGCCTGCGCCACGCCCCGCCTGCTGCCCGTGCTGCTCCCGCTGGCCTCCCGCGCCTCCGCCTCGCCCGCGCTCTCCTTCCACTCGGCCGCCTCCCGCTACGCCAGCCCCGAGCAGCCCCACACCCCCGCCCACCCCCACCGCCCCGCCGCCCCCGCCTCCGCCTGCGCCGTCCGCAGCAGCGCCGAGTCCGAGCTCTGGGCCGCACTGCACCCCTCGGCCTCCTCGGGCAGCCACGCGGGCTCCCACGGCTCCGGCAGCGGCGGCGGCAGCGAGGCGGACGACGACGCCTCGGGGCCCGACTCGGAGGACAGCGAGGGGGAGGGAGAGCGCTTCCATGTCTTCAGCCGCGGCAGCCGCACCGGCGGCCCCAGCAGCGGCGGCGCGCCGCCCTCCAGCGGCTGCTGCCTGCTGCCCGCCAAGCCCCTGCCGCCGCCGCCCCAGGGCCCGGCCGGCGCCAGCCCCTGCGCCCAGCCCCCCGCCACCCCGCCGCAGCCCCCCGCCGCCGTCCGCACCGGCCCCGGCCTGCACAGCCTGCGCTGGGGGCGGTGGCAGGAGGAGTGGGAGGAGTGGAGCCCCCTGGGCACCCCCCGGGCCCGCACCTGCTGCCCCGCCTTCGAGGCAGTGGCCGAGGAGCCGGCGGCGGGCCTGGGGGCGGCGGACGGAGGTGCAGCGGGGGAGCCAGATCCGGAGTCAGAGCTAGATAACTCGCCGATTACGGCCCCTGCCCCCGCCATGCTCGCCGCCGCCCCCGGCCGCTACCAGCCGCCCCTCGAGCGCTCATTCCGCTCGCTGCTGGCCGCACAGCCCCTGGTGTCCCTGGGCGGGGGCTGCGGGGCGGCGAGCGAGCTGGTGGCGTTGCGGGGGGGGGCCGGGGGCGGCAGCGTGGTGGCGGTGCGGCGGCGGCTGGCGCGGGCGGGGGGCGCCAACGACGGCCCCTTCGAGCGGGGGGTCATGGCGCTGCAGGTGGGGGGGTGGGAAGGGGGGGTTAACAGAGGTGACGGTGCGTGCGAAAAGGACTTGAGGGAGCTTTGGGGTTGCCTTCTGGCACCGCTGACCCCCTGCCCCTCCCGACGCCCCTCCTCCCCCGCGCAGGCCGCCCGCCCCTGCCCCTTCCTGGAGGCCTCCCTGGGCTTCGCGGTGCGGCAGGACTCGCTGCAGGCCTTCAGCACCGCAGCGCCGGGGCCCAGCCTGGCGGAGGAGCTGGTGGGTGTCAGGGGGGAGGGGGAACAGCCGGAGGCGGGATGGAATGAGCTGCGGGAGCTGGCACGACTGACCGGCATCTGCAGAGGTTCACCTCCTACTCGTCTCAAGCTCTCAACCATCCTCAACCCTGTTCTGCCCCTCCCGCCTGCCCCAGGACGCGGCCCTGCTCTCCACCCCGCCCGACCGCCTGCACCCCCGCCTGCTGCTGCCCGCGCCCCGCCTCCGCGCCATCGCCGCCTGCGCCCTCCGCGCCCTGGCGCACCTGCACGCAGCGGGCCTGGCGCACGGCCGCATCAGCCCCCACTGCCTGCGCTCCGCGGACCCCGCCTCTCCCACGGCCACCCCCGCCCCCGCCTCCCCCTCTCCCTCTGACTACTCGGCCCTGGCCGGCCCCCGCCTGGTGCTGGTGGGGCTGCACCGCGCCACCGCCATCGCCCCCGTCTCCGACCCCGCCTCAGCCGCCTGCTGCGCGCCGGCGTCCCCCGCCTCGCCCGCCGCTTCAGCCCCCGCGGCCCCCTGGGCCCCCGGCGCCTCCGGCTGGGCCTCGGCAGCGCGCGTGGGCCTGAGCCGCGGGGCCTTCCTGGCGCCCGAGCTGGCGGCGGGGGGGCAGCTGCGGCCGCGCGGGGCCAGCGCCGCGGGGGACGTGTGGGCTCTGGGCATGGTGCTGGCGGCGGCGGCGGTGTGGGCGGGGGACGAGGGCGCGCTGCTGTGCCTGGGCGGGGGCCGCCTGGGGCTGCCGGCCTGCGTGCCCCCCGGGCTGGCGGCGCTGGTGGGGTGGATGACGGCGGCCGACTCCGCGGACCGCCCCAGCGCCGAGGCGGCCCTGGAGGCGGGGTTCGTGCGGGGCGTGGGAGCGGCGGACCTGCTGCGGCTGTGAGGGGGAGGGAGGGGAGGAGGGCAGGGGGGGGAGGGAAGGAGGAGGAGGAGGAGGAGGAGGAGGAGGACAGGAGGGGGCCAACACGCAGGCTGGTGGGCAACGCCCAGCCAGGGCATTATCCGTGCAACAAATCCACTTAGGCTACGACGGGACATTGATTCTCACCGCCGGGACATTCTTTGATGTGGCTCATCCACCGGGCACCGATGTGACCGCGGCTACTTGCTGTACACGAGACCATTCTTGCTAGGCGGACATTCATGCTAGGCGGACATTCATGATAAGATTAAGGTGATTCTTGGATCTGACTTGGTCTTCTTGGGGGGGGGGGCGGGTTTGGGCAATGTCCTCCTGGGCTGACGCACGTATTCGCAAGCCTTCAGGGTTTGCTGCCACGTTGGCTATGTTGGTATGCAGCAGGATCGATCGGGTTGGTGCATCTATGGACCCTTATGGACGGGCTTGAGTGAGCGGCGTCGGGTACAGGCCAAAGAGTCTAGGAGGCGATGGAGCGAGGGGCAACACCGCTGGCACGCCTCTGCACCCGCCTGTAAGCGTTGGAGTTGAGGCTTAGGCCCTCTGCTGCCGCCCCCGACCCGCCGCTCGGCCCAAGGCCAGCTGGGGTGTGCGCTGAGCAGAAGGCATGGAAGAGAGGGCTGCGTGCCCCTGCCTGGCCCTGCCCTACTGGACTGCTGGCGCCGCCCCAGTCGAGGGGGAGGGCGAGGTCCTCCGCTGGACTGGGCGGGCAGCTGGAGGGTTCTGTGCTCGCAGGGGCCGTGCAGCGTAGTCAGACTGTTGACGGGGGATGCAGCTGAGCGCGTCGATGCAGCCGCTGTCGCAACGCGAGAGGAAGGCAGGGTGCCAACAATGTGCATCGCTGAGGCAGGGGCTAATCTAGGCAGCTGGAGGGTGTTGCCCGAATCAGGCCCCACGCACACAGCCTCGACAACACAGGGCCACACCATTACAGCCTTCCATTCCTTGAATAGGACTGTCATCGAGACACCAGCCGGGACGTGCACCCCAAAGCCTCGCGAGAGCCACGGCCATGTCGCTGACACGTGCGCGCGCGCGTCCCTGCGCCCACTGCCGCCATGGCCGGCTAGTGGGCCCCGACCCAGGCAGTGCCCTCCACCGAGCCCCAAGCCTGCGCAGCGCTGACGCGAACAGCCCTGCTCAGCCCCGAGCACCACCGCTGTCTCCAGCTCCAGTACCAGTGCTCTCGCGGCTCCTCGCCTCCCTCCCGTCCCCGGCCCTCGGGTCCTCAATTGGGGACGCGGGCCGGGGCCGCACCCGCGCCTGCACACCGGCACAGGCACCCCCCGGCCCCCCCACCCTCCCCGGCCATCAACTCCCAGCAATCAACGAAACATAACCATGGCATGACAAGTCCTGGGCAGGCCTGGAGCCGCTTCACACCCCAGACTGCACTAGGCGCATCCCCGGCAGTGTCCCTGTCGCACTCTACGCAGCGGACCCCATTTCCCCAACAAAGATAACGACCTGTTTCCTGGGCACGTTTCGACCAGAGCTGGCCTGCGCCCGCCCCCACCGCCTGACAGCCAGCCAGTCATGGCGGGAGCTGGCCGCAGGCGGGGGGCGGAGCTGGTTTCCCCTCGCGGCAACGCAAAACTTCGCGCAGCCCCCCGCACACAACACCTTCTTCCAAGCACCGCTTACCTACCCCCCGTTGCCAGCCCCCGCCAGCGCCCCCCACACCTCGTGAGTCGAGCTACGTGCCGGACCCCGCCTCCAATTACGAGCTTGCTTTGGGTTCAAGGACACAGGCTCTACCTCTTTCGTTGCAGCGCCCCACGCAGGCCTACGCGGACTCAGCCCCTGCCCGACCCCAGCCCCCATGACAAACCCCCTTGCCCGCGAAATAAATGCCTTTCAAGGTGACCGTCTCTGTTCCTCTGTACGTTCACCAACCATACTGCCCTTTGCGCAGCGTTGTAGCCCCTGCCCTCTCATTGCGTGCGGCGCTCTCCCACCCACCGCCGCCGCACCCCCCATACTGCTACTGCTACTTCCTGGCGAGGCGCCGCGCTCCCGCTCGGTTCCGAACGCCCCCCGCATACCCCTTCCCCGACCCGCACCGCCCTGCCCCCCTACAGCACGTTCCACGCGTCGAAGCCCCACCACTGCAGGCGGTCCTGCACCTCGGGGCAGCCCACGGGCGAGGGCAGGCGCCAGAAGTAGTGGTGGTCCACCAGGCGGAGTGCGGCCAGGGGGGCGACCTGGGGGGGGGGGGGCAGGGGGGGTGTTGTACAGCTGAGCGGGAGCGTGTCGTGGGAAACAAACCGTGACGGCAACGAGGATCCAAGGCAGAGGAGGTGGCACTCGGACGGCAAGACGTACCCGCTCACACGCGCACCTCCGTACTGCAACCCTGCCCCCCCTCTCCCCACCTGCGCCATCTGCAGCTGCCACTGCACCATCTGGTGCGGCGGCGCCGCCCAGTCGGGCAGCCACACGGAGCGCAGGCGCTGCCCCCCCGCCGCCACCAGCGCCATGACGGCCTCGTGGAACGCCAGGGAGCGGTCGCCCTCCAGGCCCACAGCCACCCACTGAGGGGGGGGAGGGGGGGAGCAGGGTTGGCAACAGATCAAGTCATCCATTACTAGCCCCCCCTCCCCGTCCCTTAGTGGGTGGCTTCCCCCCCCCCCCCCCTCCCCCCCCTACGTCGGGCTCTCCGTCCAGGTCGTCCACGCGGCGGGGGTCCAGCATCAGGTGCCGCAGCTGAGGGGGGGGGAGGGAGGGCGTCAATGCGGCTGGGCTGGACAACCGCAGCAGACAATCCCAGCACCGTCCCTCCCCGCCTCGCTCTGCTCACTGCTGCAGCCCCTTGCCTCCCTGCCTCGCTCTGCTCCGAGACGCAGAACCCCCCCTCCCTGTGCCCCCATCCCCCCCCCCCCCACCTGTGTGAGGCCGTGCAGGTGCGGCAGCAGGCGGTGGTTGAAGCCGCCCAGGCCCAGGGTGGTCAGGTCCTGGGGGGTGGGGGGTGGGGGTGGGGGGCATCGAGAAGGCGGGACAGGGGGTGAGGTGGGGCTGCGCTCTCCGCGGGCAACCAGCTCCGCCCACCCCCCTGCCCCCCTGCCCCCCCTCACCTTGAGCCCCCGCACCGCCGCCAGCAGCCCCGCCGGCAGGTCCTCGGGCTTGCTCACGTTCCTCAGCACCAGCGTCTGCAGCCCCGGCAGCGCCGCCAGCAGCGCCTCGGGGGGGGCGCCGCGGAGGTTGCAGTCCGCCAGCCACACGTGCAGCAGCGGGGGGGCGGGGAGCGGGGGGGAGCCGGGAGGGGCGGAGGCGGAGGCGGCTGCGGTTGTGGAGGAGGCAGGACCGCTGCTGGGCCCTGCTCCAGCTACCGCTGCTGCTGTACCGCCGGTGGCGATGGGGCCGTTGGGGGCGGCGGGGCGGGGCGGGTCGCTGGGGTCGGGGGTAGGGCTGGGGTCGGGGCCGGGGAGCGGGCCGTTGCCGGTGGGGGGTGGGCCGCCGTTGGCAAGCGGCGAGCCCTCCTCCATGGCGCTAGGCCCGACCGCCTCGGGTGCGCCGCCAGGGGCGGTATGGCTTTTGCCAAGCCCAGTGCTGGGCCCGGGTTCGGCGCCCGCCGCCTGCCCCTGCGCCCCCGCCTGCCCCTGCTCCGCCCCCGCCGCCGGCTCGGGTGGGGGCGGGGGGTGTCCCGCCATCACATTGACCCGGTTCACGCACAGCGAGCGGAGCGTCCTGGGGGGTGGGAGGAGGGGGTGGGGAGGGCGTGAGGTGAGGGTGTGCTCCTAACCTTCGCGAGGCCCCTGTCCCCCGCGCCTCCCCGCGTCCGCACGAACCCCTCCCCCCTAGCAACACCCCCCCTCCCGCCCCCCCCCCTCCTCACTGGGGCAGGTCCCCCGTGTAGATGACGTGGCCCGTGGTCTCGGGCAGGGGGGGCACGAAGTTAACCTGGGGTGGGGCGGGGGGAGGGGGGGACCAGCACGAGTAGCAGCATTAATGGGACACAAACTCGGTACGGTACTTAGACACGGTCCTCACTACCGATCAGCACTACGGTACTCACTACGGTAGTCAGTACCGATCAGTACTACGGTAGTCACCACGGTAGTCAGTACCGATCAGCACTACGGTAGTCACCACGGTACTTAGACACGGTCCTCACTACCGATTAGCACTTCGGTCCTCACTACGGTCCTCACTACCGATCAGTACTACGGTAGTCACCACGGTACTCAGTACCGATCAGCACTACGGTAGTCACCACGGTACTCACTACGGTACTCACTACCGATTAGCACTACGGTACTCACTACAGTACTCAGTACCGATCAGTACTACGGTAGTCACCACGGTACTCACTACCGATCAGCACTGCGGTACTCGCTGCCCATGGAAGCATACCCACGTTCCCGTGGGGGCTCCCCGCCTGCCCCTCCCCTCCCCCCCCCACCTGCGAGTCGGGGCTGATGCGGTTGGCGATGGTGAGGGAGCACAGGGCCGTGAAGGCGGAGAAGGACAGGGGCTCCAGGGAGGTGAGCTGCAGGCCCTGGGGGGGGGAGGGGAGGGGGAGGGGAGGAAGAGGCCCCACGGGCACACAGGCAGGTCGTCGGACACAGCGATGAGAGGTTGGGGGAAATGCAGCGAGCCTCATCCCCTCCAGGCCCCCTCCCCCAGCGAGGTCCCCTTCCCCCACCAGCCCCCCCCCACCCCCCACCTCCATGTTCCAGCTCAGCAGGTGCAGCGACCTCAGCTTGGGCGCCAGCGGCTCCAGCGTGCGGACCAGGCTGGGGGGGGGGGAGGGGGGGGATTGAGGAGAGGGGGAGGGCGTCTGATGTGTGAAAGGGCAGAACGGAAGCCCATGCGTTCGTCGCTGCCCAACCCCCGCAGCTTGCAGCGTTCACACCCTCCCCCCCTCCCAGGACTGCCCCGCCACGTGCCCCTCCCTGCCGCCTGCCCCTTCCCCCGCTCTGCCCCCTCCCACCCCCGGGTGATGAAGCAGGTGCTCCCCTCCGGCCCAAACTCAATCAGCAGCTGCTGCAGCCGCCCGCCCAGCAGCGCTAGCGGCTCCAGCTGGGTCTGGGCCTGGAGTGTGTATGTGGGGCGGGGCGGGGGGCAGGAAGGGAGGCAGCGCGAAGGTGGCAGTCAGGGAGCAGTGCCGAAACACCCCTATGCAAGGAGCCCCAGCCAGCGTCGCTAACCCTGCCTCGGCCTCGTCTTCCTCGTGCACCCCTCTCGCCCCGCTCCCCCCCCCCTCCCCTCCCCTCCCCTCCCTCCCCCCCCACCATGGCTGTGGCCCGGTACGCGTTCCTCAGCAGCACGCTGTGCGGCAGCGGCCCCCCGCCGTCACCCTCCAGCGCCGGCACCGCATCCTCCTCCGCACCCACACCCGCGCCCCCGCCAGCAGCCACGCCAGCAGCCACGCCCGCTACTGCGGCGGCGGCGAGGGCTGCGGCGGCCTCGGGGCCTGCGAGGACCGGCCCTGGGGGCTGAGCCCCCGGCCCCGGCCCCGCCCCCGCCCCGGGTGCGTCCTCCTCCTCCGCCCCCGGCAGTGCCTCCGCCCCCGCGGCCCCCTCGGGCGCTGCCGGGCCCGCGTCCGGGGCCTCTGCCGCACCGCCCGCCGGGGCCGCTGCAGCCGCCCCGTGCCCCTCCGGCAGCAGGGGCCCGGGCCCCGCCCCCGCCCCCTCCGGGGGGGGCCCTCCCCCCACCGCCCCCGCCCCCAGCGCCGCCAGTGCCGCCTGCAGGTCCACCCGCAGAGCTGCCAGCTGCACCGCCTGCGCCTCCAGCCCCGCGGCGTGCGGCGGCTGCGGCTGGTGGGGGGAGGCCAGCAGGGCCTGAATCTGCCGGGGATGGGGGGTGAAGCGATTACGCCGATTAAGGGAGGGAAGAAGCATGAGCAGTGGGGGACAGTTGAGGGGGAAAGCGTCTGAGTCCGCACAAGCAGCCCTCTGCAAAGGCGAGGCACACCAGCGAGGCCCGTCCGCCGCACCGCCACCGTCACACAAGCCCCGGACCCACCGAAAGCCCCCCCCGTCCCCCCATCCACACCTGTGCCTCCAGCGCCCCCACATGCAGCAGCTGCCCCTGCAGCACCGCCGCCAGAGCGCCCTCGACGCCGCCGCCCGGCCCTGCAGCGCCCGCAGCCGCCGCCGGGGGCTCCAGCGCGGGCATGGGCGCCAGGGCCGCCCCCGCCCCCCCCTCCGCCCCCGCCAGTGCTAGGGCCTGCTGCACGGCCGAGCGGACGGCCGCGATCCGCCAGGTGGGGGCGGCCAGGTCGGGGCCGGGGGCAGCGGGCGGAGGGGCCGCAGGGCCGGCCCCCAGGAGAGCCTCAGCGCCCGCGGGCCCCGCCGCTGCCGGGCCCTCCGCCACCGGCCCCGCCCCCCCGTGGGCCTGCAGCCCAGGGTCCAGCGCCTCCGCCTCCGCCTCGGCGGCCTCCGCCTCTGCCTCGGCGGCCTCCGCCTCCTCCTCCTCCTCGCCCTCCTCCCACTCCTCCGGCTCCGCCCCCTCGTCCACCCCCTCCACCCCCTCCATGGCCCCCGGCAGCAGCTCCTCGAACCCCGCCCCAAGGCCCCCCAGGCCGCCGCCCAGGGGGCCGCCAGCGCCCCCCAGGGGCCCCAGCGGGCCGCCGCCAGCCGCCGCGCCCAGCCCGGCCGCCGCGCCTGCGCCTCCCCCCGCCTGCCCCGCCCCCGCCCCCAGCGGCCCGTCCGCCGCCACCCACACGTTGAACAGCAGCAGCTCCTGGAGGCAGGGCAGCGCAGTGATGCAGGCCAGCAGCTCGGGGCGGAGCTCCTGGGGGGGGGGGGGATTTCGTATTGAGGGGGGGAGGGCAGGGAAGGACGGTGTATAGAGCTTAGCGGGATGGGTGCCTTGGCTTGCTCAGGTGCATTGAGTGGCAGCGTTTTGCCTGTTTCCGACCGCACTCTCCCCCATCCCCCCCCTGCCCCCCCTCCCCCCCTTCCCCCCCCCCACCATGCAGAAGAGCTTCATGCGGGACAGCCGGGAGCCCGCCTGGGCCATGGCCTGACAGGGGGGGGGGTGTACAGGCACGTCAGGACACACCGGTAACAGCGTCTGGGCCTGTGGGGACTGACGCAGCCGACCCATCTGCGCATACGCGCGCGCACCGCGCCCCTCACTTCCCTCCTGCCACCGCACATGACCCCCCTCATTCCCCCCCCCTCCCCACCATGAGCCCCGCCTCCAGCTCCCGCTGCCCCGGCCCGAACTCCCCCACTGAGGAGAGGGACATGTAGGCCAGGTGGGGGAGGAGCACGTCCAGGCGGCTGAGCAGGCGGTGCAGCGAGGGGGTGGTGGTCAGGGACATGTACTGGGGGGGGGGGGGGAAGGAGGGGGTCAGGCCTGTCGCCAGGAGGGGGGAGGGACGGCATGCGGACATGGTCAAGGCTCTCGCGGAGGGCCAATGGTCCAGGTGCCCCCAGGGCCCGAGCCCACCTGCACCGTGAAGGGCCGGGGCGCCCAGGAGGGCAGCCGCCGCCGGGGCGTGGAGGGAGGCCCGCCGCCGCCGCCCGCGCCCGACCCAGGCCGCCCCTGCCCCTGCCCCTGCCCCAGCCGGGGGGAGCCCACCGCCAGGGGCCCTGCGCCCCCCGCCCCCGCCCCCGCCCCATGCCCGTAGGCCAGGGCCAGGGCGTGCGGGGGCTCGAGGGGGTCGTGGGCCGCCACCCCGTGCGGCCCCGGCCCGTGCTCGCCCGCGGCGAGGAGGTACGGCTGCCCGTGCCCGTGGGGGTGGGGGTGGTGCCCCGCCGCCTCGCCGGGGCCGCCTCCGCCGTCGGGCCCCGCCTGCAGCCCCGGGCCCGGCCCGGGCCCCTGCGGCGGGTCGTCCGCCAGTGGCGGTCCGTCGCCCACCCATGGCCCCGTCATGGAGTCCCCCTCGTAGCTCAGCACCAGGCGGGTGAGCTCGGGCAGGGACAGCAGGGACACCACCTGGGGGGAGGGCGGGGGGGGGAGAGGCGACGTGTGGGGGAGGCGATGAGCAGGTGGGTGAGGGGAACACGGGCTGCACTTCCTGGCCCGTCCGTCACGGCCTGCTCTCGGCCCCCCACCATCACCCCCTCCCAGACCCCCCCACGGCACCACGCACCTCCTCCCAGCCCGCCCCCTCGCTGTCGAAGTAGAGCGACAGCGAGCGCAGGGAGGTCACCCGCGCCAGCGAGGCCGCCGCCGCCCGGTCCAGCAGGAAGGCGTTGAGGTCGAGGCAGCGCAGCCGCGCGCCGCCCTCCTGCAGCGCCGACACCAGGCGGGGGGTCTGCGGGCAGGTCCACACCACCTCCTGCCTGCGGGGGGGGCGGGGGGGCGTAGGGGGGGCGGGGGCACAACGGGGAACGGGCTCGAGGGTCTTTATGGTGGCAGAGAGCCTGGCCGGGCTTTCCTTGTGAGCAGGCCCCGGCACCCCTGCCCGGGACCGGGTGTGCCTCCGTCCAGCCCACATGTTCCGACCTGCTGCTGCGGGCATGGCCACGACGACACGGGCGTGCGCCCCTCACGCTTCCCCCCTCGCCCCCTGTCTGCCTTCCAGCCTCTGCCCCCCGTCCCCACCTCCCGAACAGCCAGCGCACGGTCAGCTCCTGCAGCCGCGTGAGGCCGCTCAGCGCCATCAGCCCGCGGCCAAACGCCAGCTGCGGCAGAGGCGGGGCAAGGGCAGGAGACGGCGACACGGGATTGCGGCGCGAGGCAGGAAGCAGGGGCCAACAGCAAGGGATGCAAGGCAGCACACGGGGTAGGCGGCTCCTCTCAGTGCACCTGCAGACCCCACGCGTCCGCCCCGTCCCGCCCCGCCCCCCACCTGCGCGCTGGGGTCCAGCCCCGGCGCCCCCAGCCCCCACAGCTTGAGCGCCGTCAGCTGCGTGAGCGGCGCCAGGCAGCGCAGCTGCTGCGGGAAGTCCCAGGCCAGCGTGTCGTACACGTTGAGCTGACTCAGCCCCGGGCACGTGAGCGCCAGCGCCTCCAGGGCCGCCGCCTCGAAGGCCGGGTGCTGCAGGGAGGAGCGGTGCAGCCCCAGCGTGCGGGCGTAGGGGAAGCGCTGCAGCAGCCCCGGGAGCAGGGGGGCGGAGATGCCGGGCGGGGGCTTGAAGGCGAGGGGCGACCGACCCCGGCCGTCGGCCGCCTCCCCGCGGTCGCCCGGGCCCGTCAGCACGCCCGAGCCCGGCCTGCGGGGGCAGGCGCCACACAGCCACGCGTCAGCACACCAGGCCCCGCCGTGCGGTCCCCGCGCACAAGGCAGAGTTACCGAGGGGACCGCTCGGCGAGATCAGCGCGGTCGGAGCAGGCAGCACGGGCGGCGGGGCGGGCGGCAGGTGCGTGCTCACCCGTCCGCGGCGCACCCGGGCGCCTGCAGCCTCCGGCCCTGCGCCCGCGCCTGCGCGGCCGCGCCCCGCAGCGCCTCCGCGTACGCCCGCACTGCGTCCAGCGGCTGCAGGCCCGGGGGCCCGCAGGGGAGCGTCATGGAGCCCACCAGGGGCGTGTGCACGATGGTGACCAGCGGCAGCGCTGCGGGGAGGGAGGGAAACAAAGGTAGGGAAAAACACGGGGGCAGGCGCCGTGTCGGCGCGTTGCGCAAACGGTTCGTGTACTATCAGTGCGATCAGCAGTAGGCAACACAGGCAGGCGCTGCGACCGCTCCAGGTTGCGTGCCGCGCCGCATCTGCGGACGGGGCACGACGCACCTGCTTGCCGCCATGATCTACATACGGTCGCAAATGACCAGAGCTGCGAGGGGAGCAGTAGCTTTGCCACCTCCTGCGTGGGGCGAGGCGGGCCAGGTCAGAGAAACTTGTCGTCGGCTATAGGACTACAGCTGGGAGGTCAGCGCGCCCACTCCCGCTCCCGCAAACCCGACACACATGAAGCAGCTCCTGGGGCAGACTGCTCCAAGGAGCTCCAGCACCAGCACGGTCCCCCATGGCTTCCTTATTTCACAGCTGCTGCCATAGAATGCTACTCGGCTTGCTTCATGTGACCGCAAGATGTCGCGGGTGAGATGCCAAGCGGTGAACAGCGGGTCGTAGGGGCGCACTCGCGGGTGTGTAAATGCGCGGGTTAGTGTGCCCAATGGGCAGCTGCACAACCGCATTCCCAGGCGAAGCCCACTGAGACGTATAGTTACATTGCCACAGTATTCTTGACATGACTACAGCCAGGCCATGAGCGCGTTTCGTGTGGCATGCCATGTTCCGGAGCGCGCGGCGTGCGCAGCACCGATTTTGCCAGGCGCATCGGCACTGACGCACAGCTCACTGCGTGTGCATGGTCTAACACGAGGCCGTCCACACCCGCGGGTGCTCGAAAAGGACGAATGGCGGCAATCAGGGTTTGGAGTTCCGGCCGGCCAGCCAACCTGCAGTCGCCGCACGCGACGTGCAGCGGCGGCCCCTGCCAACGATGATACGTGAGTCGGGTCTGAAGGTGGCGCCGTCAGGAGCGTTGGGGCCCTTCTGCGAGCGGGGTGCCCTGACCCATGCCAGCGGCGGCTTCAACTGCGCATGCCCAGCCCTGCCCCTTCACGTCCCGACTGCATACTTGCCTTTCCCCCCCCCCCCCGACCTTGCCCCACTGCAGTCGGAGTCCTGACGGCGGGGCCCGGGGGGGCGGGGGGGCCGCCGAGGCTGCCGAGGCCTCCGCCGCCACGGGGTCCCCGGCCGACCCCGGCCCCGGCCCCGCCCCCCGCCCCTCCTTCCTGCGCTCTCTGGATGCCGAGATCATGACCATCGCCCTGCCCGTGAGGGGGGGGGGGTGGCATGGGGGGGAGGGAGGGGGGGGAGAAGGGCGGAACAGGAGCTCAGGAGTCGGAGGCTCATTCGCCCCGGGCCCAGGGCACGCGCCACCCGACGCCTTGTTCCAAGCCCCCCCCGTGCGCCCTACGCCCTTCCTGGCCCCACCTCGTCTCCCCGTGCGAACCCCTGCACCCCCTCCCGGTCCCCTACCACCTCCTACCACCTCCTACCACCTCCTACCACCTCCTACCACCTCCCCCGCCTCCCCCGCAGATGCTTGCCACCCTGCTGGCGGACCCCGTGGCGGGGCTGGTGGACACGGCCTACCTGGGTGGGTGGGGGGGGGGGAAAGGTGGGAGTGGCGGGGGGGAGGAGGAACGGGGGGAGGAGGGAATGGGAGCGGGGCGGCGGGAAGGGAGTCGGTGACCGTTAACCAGTGCTTGCTGCTGCCCACCTCCCGCACACCCCTCCCACCTCCCGCACACCCTCGCCGGCACCCCAGGCCGCGCCGGTGCCACACAGCTGGCGGCGGTGGGGGTGGCGCTGTCCGTGTTCAACACAGCAACCAAGGTGGGGGCAGGGGGGAAGGGCAGCAGGGGGGGCGTTGTGGGACCAGTGTTGCTATCTTCCCTGGGATTAGTCGGCTGAGCTGGCGGCTAATCCGCCCAGACCGGCCCATTTAGCCGGCTGGCCGTGGCGGGTTGGCACGGGTTAGTCGGCTGGCCTAGGGCGGCAGCCCAAACTTAGTCGGCTGGGCCGGCGGCTAATTCCGGATTTCCTGCAGATTAGCCGGCGCCGGCCGACTGTCCAGCCGACTAACCGACTAAGATAGCAACACTGTGTGGGACACGCATGACCACCTGGCGTGCTGATGGGGCCGTGGGGTTGGGGGTCGAAGGGCTGTGGCCCCTACCTCGGTAGCCCCTCCACCCCCCCTGCCCCTCCACCCCCCCTCCCTCCACGTGTCTGCCTCCGGGATTCTTTTCACTGCGCGCCACACGCCTCCCCTCTTTTTCTAGTTCTTTTACGTTGTCTCTTTTGCGTAGCTACACACTCTAGACGCCAGACGTTCCGCGCGACCGCACGCACACCACTGCACGCCACTTGCGCCATGTGCTTCCGCATGTCCTCACTCCCATGCCTTCTCCCTCCCCTGCCGGCTTTGCGCTTCGTCTCTGTGGTGGTTCCTTCGATATGGTCAGGTGAGTTCGGGGCGAGTTGGGACTCGTTCCGCCGGGGAAAATGTTATGCGTCGTTTGTGCGTTGGTTTGCGCGTTGCACTCGCATGCCGAAGCACCCCAGCGACTGGCCGGTTCTGTTACCTGCGACCTATTAGTGCTTAGGAATAGCGCACAGCCGCCGCTGCCTACGCCACTCTCAGCCACTCTCGTCACGCGGACACTACGGAGCTCTTCTCACCATTTGGTTAACACGGCGGTATGTACCTCTCCATACAAGGTTTCCCTGGCGTCGGCGCGTTCCCGCTCAGCAACAAACACCCCCTCCCTCCCCCCCCCCAGCTGGTCAACGTGCCCCTCCTGGCCGTCACCACCTCCTCAGTGGCGCAGGCGGTGGGCCGCAGCAGGGGGGCCGCAGGGGGGCGGCACCAGGGGGCGGGGGCGGCATCCCCCTCCCCCTCCCCCTCCCCCTCCGCCTCCCCCTCCGCCTCCCCCTCCGCCTCCCCCCTGAGCTCCTCGGACCCCGCTGAGGCCTCCCAGGAGGCCTCCAAGGGGGGCGGCCGCTGGGACGCCGCCTCCGCCGCGCAGGGCCGCGCCGCCTCCGCCTGCGTGCTGCTGGCTGGGGCGCTGGGGGCGGCGCAGGCGGGGGCGCTGCTGGCCTGGGGGCCGTGGCTGGTGGGGGCGTGGGGCGTGGCGGCGGGCTCCCCCGTGGCGGGGCCGGCGCTGGGGTTCCTGGCGGTGCGGGCGGTGGGGGCGCCGGCGACCCTGCTGCTGCTCACCATGCAGGTGGGGGGGGGGGGGGGGGGGGGGGGGGGGGGGGAGGGGGGGCGAGGTCGGGATCGGGCCGGGATCCCGGGCGATGGAACAGCGGTGAGAGATGCGGAGTGCGACTGCCCTCCTCGCAGCCCCACCCTCGACATCCCACCCACCCCACCCCCACCCCCCACCCCCCAGGGCGTGTACCGGGGTCTGCAGGACACCGTCACCCCCTTCCGCGCCACCCTCCTGGCCTCCGCCCTCAACGTTCTGCTGGCCCCCATCGCCATCTTCGCACTGGGCTGGGGCGCGGCGGGGGCGGCGGCCGCCACCGTGGTGGCGCAGGCGGTGCCGGCGGCGCTGCTGCTGCGGCGACTGGGGGGGCGGGTGCCGCTGTTCGGGGGAGGGGGAGGCGGCAGGGGGGAGGAGGGGGGCCAGGGGGAGGGGGCGCGGAGCGGCGGCTGGGGGGCGGTGGCGGGGCGGGCGGTGGCGGCGGTGGGGGACGTGCTGCCGCTGTTCAAGCCCACGGGTGAGGGGGGGCCAGGGGGGGGGGGGGGGGGGGGGGGGGGGGGGAGCTTTCGGAGGATTGGGGGAGGAAGGGGAGGATCGGCATGGGTGGGCAACGGGGACCGCATACGAGGAGGATCCAGTGCGGGCACAGTGGAAGGATTGGGCTTCAAGGTGAAGCGGGCACGAGGGAGCCTGCAAGGACCCTTCCCACGGGGCATGGGTGCTGGGCAACTCCGCGTCGGCGTGTGCCTATCACCGCTGAGGCGCCGCCCCTCCCCCCTCCTCCTTCCACCCCCTCCCCCCCCAGGCTTCCTGGTGCTCCGCAGCGCTGCGGTGATGGGGGCCTACGCCTGCGCCACCTCCCTGGTGGCCCGCGCGGGGGAGGCGGCGGCGGCCGGGGGGGCGGGGGCGGTGGGGGCGGGGGCGGGCGGGGCGGCGGTGACGGCCAGCCACCAAATCTGCTTCCAGGTGAGAAAACGAGGGAAGGAGGAACGGGAGGGCGGGCGGGAGGAGGTCATCGGCGGTGGCAGCCGAGGGAGCGGTTGGGAGGTTGGGCCCTGCAACCCTGTGGTGCGCCTTCACCCTGCGCCCCCCCCCCATGCCCACCTCTCCACCACCCCCCCAGGTGTGGCTGGCCTGCTCCCTGCTGGCCGACGCGCTGGCGGTGGCAGCTCAGTCGCTCATGGCCCGGGAGCTGGGGGCGGGGGCGGCGGGGGGCGCGGAGGCGGTGGCCAAGCGGGTGGGGGGGCTGGCGCTGGTGAGTGCTGGGGCTTTGGGATGGGGGGGGACGGTGGCTGCCCTTGCTGTCCCCTTGCCTGGGTGGAATGGACGTGATGCATGGGCGACGGCGTTCAGTCCCTGGCTGCTTACCGAGTCTGGCGGGCTGGGCGTGCGCCTCCTGCGCCTGCTCTGCTTGCTTACGCCCCTGCTGGCCCCTCCGCAACGCTCAAAGGTCGCCTCCCCGCCTCTCCCCCCCTACCCCTCCCCTCCCCCCCCTACCCCTCCCCTCCTCCCCCCCTACCCCCCCCCAGCTCCTGGGCCTGCTGCTGGGCGGCTGCATGGCGCTGGGGGCGGGGGCGGTGCCGGCGGCCTTCAGCTCCGACCCGGAGGTGCAGCGCCTCGTGGGGGGTGAGCGGGGGGGGGGGCTTTGGGCGAGGGAGGGAATGTCGGTTGCGGTTGTTACGCCGGCCGAAACGGGAGGGCAAGCACCCGGCTGCATAGGAGTAATTGAGGGGGGCTGGTGCAGGTCGCTCCCACGGCCCAACCTCCCAACCCTCCGCAGCTCCCCACGCACTGCCTTACTTGGGACAGCGCCCTCTCCTGCCCCCACCCACCTCGCCCCCTCCTCCCCCTCCCCCAGATTCCCTGGCGCAAGCGTAAAGACGCTCTCCCGCTCTCAGCTTCAAACACCCGCCCTCCCCCCCCCCAGGCCTGATGCCCATGCTTGCCATCATGCAACCTGTCACTGTGAGGGGGGGAGGGGGGGCCCTGGGGAGCGCCTTGGGGGTTGCTCTTGGGTTGCTGAGCTCCTACCAGTCTCTAGGCAGCGGGAGGGTCGAATGAGCCACCCGGGCCTTCTCAAGGGTCCACAGGCGACCGCGTGGGCCCATGGCATCCTCAGCCTCTGACCCACCACGCCATGTCCTCCACCCCGAACCTCAAGCTCATCCCTGTCCTCCCCCTCCCCGCCCTGACCCCCCTGACCCCCCCCCCAGGTCCTGGCTATGGCCTTCGACGGCATCCTGTACGGAGTGGCAGGTGTGGGGGGGGGGAGAACAGGGGGCGGGGCCGGCGGTAGGGGGGCGTGCTCTGGGGCTTGCCCAGACAGACATCAGGGGAAGGGCCTGCTGCCCTGCTGCAGCCCTCCTCTGCCTCCTCCGCCGCTTCACCCCGTCCGAACCCCTCCCTCCTCCACCCTCCACGCCCTCCCCCCCTACCCCCTACCCCCCCCCCCCAGGCTTCCGCTACGCCGCTGTGTCAATGGCCGCCTCCGCAGTCCCCGCCATCGCCGCAATGACGGGGGGCCCGGGCGGGGCGCTGAGGCACGCGCTGTTCGGCCCCCCGGGGCCGCCCGGCGCTCCCGGGGCGGTGCCGGGGGGGGAGCAGCAGCTGCTGCTGGTGTGGCTGGGGCTGTGCGTGCTCATGGCCCTGCGCTGGCTCACGGTGCACGCGGCCTTCGCGCTGAGGGCGGGGCCCTTCGCGAGGCTCAGGCCGGAGCCGGCGGGGTCGGCGGGGCCTGGGGCGGGGGCGGGGGCGGGGGCGCAGGAGCCTGGGCGTTGAGGGGAGGGGCGTGGAGGAGGCGGGGGAGAGCGGAGAGCCCGGGCAGGCGGCACGAAGAAGCTAACCGAGAGGAAACGAGAAGAGCGCTGAGAGGTGGGGGACAGATACGGGGGCGGTGCCCTCCCGAGTCTCGGCTTCGCGTGGGATTTTGGGGTGAAGATCTTGGCGAGGGGGCAAGGAGGGGGCAGGGGCGAGCGGTGGGGCTGGCCGCATTGGGGAGCCTCGCCGCCGCCCTCCCGCCCCTCCCGACTCGGGTGACCCGAGTGCGAAGAACACGGCAAGCCCGGCTGTACCACTAGCGGACGGCCCTGCATCCACGGGGGCAGGCAAGCAAGGAGGAAGCGGCCTGGCGACCACAAGTTTCAATGTCAATGCGAGGTTGGGCGGACCGGCGGTTGGGCGGACTGGCTGCATGGACTGTTGCGGGGAGAAAAGCAGGGCGGCAGTGCCCCCCCGACTACCCTGGCCTGGGGCTTGACGGGACCGAGGGAGGCGTGGCTTACACTGCTGGGTATGTGCATGCATGGGGTATTGGGGTTGGGTTGTTCATTACCTGGCTCGTTAACCAGGACCAAAGATGCAAAGATACATAGACACGCTATCGATAGCGATATCGCTCTCAATCACCAACGCCCGCTGTTCAGTGTTTGCTGTAACAATTGCAATTGCAATTGCAACATGTGTGCAGCGGCACGGGCATGACTAATGGACACGGATAGGCTCATGGACACCAATGGACACTGGGCACACTAGATCCCGCTAGCACTCGGCTCTTTCAACACAAGCTACTGTCAGCATTGAGCTGCCGTACGCATAACACTACGTACTGTACAGCCCGTCCATCCACCCATATAGCACAATGCCTTGACCCCTCCCTCCCCCCTCCTTCGTCGCAAGCCACCTCCGCGACGCCATCCCTTGAATGCCACTGTCACGTGCTCCCTCAGGTGAGGGGCGCCGCCGCCAGCACCTGCTGCGCGCTGGACGGCGGCGCCGCCGCCTTCGCGACACGGCCGCGCAGCGAGGCCCCCGCCCCCCCCGCCCCTGCCCCCGCCCCCGGCGGCTCCCACAGGGCCGTGCTGTGCGTGGCCTTGGGGTGGCGCTTGTAGGTGCCCATGGCTCTGTCGATCCAGGTTGAGAAGATGGAGAAGTTGGTGTTGACCTGGGGGTGGGGGTGGGGGTCAAGGGGCGGGTGGGGGGGGGGCGGGAGGGGGCCAGGTGACGGCGCCAGGGGATGCCGGGCGGCAGACCCATGGCCCAGACGAAGACAGATCAGGACAGGGGTGGCGGCTCGAGGGCAAGATCACAGAATAGCAAGCATGGCCCCCCACGCCCCCCCCCACACACACACACCTCGTGGTGGTGCATGGCGTGGTCCGAGGCGTGGGCGTACCCCAGCGCCAGCAGCAGGCGGGGCATGGGGCGGTCGTAGTTGCTGTGGCCAACCTTGGGGGGGTGGGGGTAAGTGGGGGGCGGGTGGGAGGGAGGACTGGAGGGGGACGAGGGCACGCAGGGGACCAGGGGTAGGTGCGTGGAGCGGCACATGCGGAAGCATTGCTTGGCAGACCCCGCCTTGCCGTTGTCTCGTCCCCTTCCCCACCTTCATCCCCCCTTGCCCCCCTCCTCCCTCACCTGCACGATGGCGTTGGACATGAAGTTTCCTGCGACGGAGCACAGAGGGGAGGTGCGGGCGGCGGCCAGAGGTGAGCAGGCAAGAGGCGGTGGGGTGGGAACGAGAGCAAAGGAGAGCAGGAGAGACGGGGGTGGTCTTTCGCGATCGAGGACACGCGATAGGGCCCTCCATATACCCCGCGTATGCCCCCCCGCCCGCAGCCGCTGCTCACCGAAGGCCCAGCCCCACACGTTGGCGCGTGCGCCCATGAGCGCGGGGAAGAGCAGGAAGCAGAGCGAGAAGGAGGGCGCGTGCGTGATCCTGTACTCCACGGGGAACACGGCCTGCCGTGGGGGAGGGGGGAGGGGGAACCAAAGGCAGAGGAGGGAGTGAAGGGCCGGCAAGGGGGGCACAAGAAAGGGTGCGCCGACACGGGTCAGCACGCAGGACAGCCCCTGCCTGTTGGAGAAGGGAGTTGGGCGCCCAGCCCGGTGGATGCCCCTGCGCTTCCATTAGAGGCTTGATCACCTCACACCCAAGGAACCGCCCACCTCACGCCCGTCACCCAAACTCTCTCACAACGCAATCAACCCCCTCCGCCCCCTCCCCCCCCCACCTGCAGGTCGGTGCACAGCATGCCCTCCTCGTGCACCACCAGGATGTGGTGGTGGCGGTGCAGCGCGAACAGCCAGCGCACCCGGGTGGTGTGCAGGAAGCGGTGCGCCAGCCAGTGCCAGGCGTCCATCACCTGCAGGGGGGGGGGGGGGGAAGGGCGGGAGCCAGGGGCCGGCACGTGCATGCAGGCATTGACACGGGGTCGGCGGGGGAAATACGCAGATCCACGGAGCAGGCGGGCGCAACCCTCATGCACAACCCTCACGCGCACCCACGCACAACCCCCACGCGCACCCACGCACAACCCCCACGCGCACCCACGCACAACCCCCACGCGCACCCACGCACAACCCCCACGCGCACCCACGCACAACCCTCACGCGCACCCACGCACGTGGGGACGCAGCAAGACCAAAGGCACACGCACGCGCGTGGGGATGCGGCACGGCCGGCACCGTGTCACCTCCGTCGCTCCCGGCCCGGCCCATGGTGGCTGGCAATCAAGGCCTAACTGGTCACGCACTCGCCCTCGACGCTCTGTCTGCTGGCTTTGTCCCTCCCCCCCCCTCCCCACTAGCAGCGTGAGGGGCGTGTAGACCAGCAGCAGCTCGGGCAGGGCGGCCGGGGGGGGCAGGGCCAGGGCGTAGGGGGGGGTGCGGGCGAGGCCGATGGCGGCCAGCATGTGGGCGGTGGTGGGCCATATGGCCACACCGCTTTTGGCCAGGAAGCGGACCACCTGGGGGGGGGCAAAGGTGGGTAGGGGAGTATGAGGAGGGGGGGGGATTGTGGGCAGGGGAGGAGGGGCGTTCTTGGAGGGGGTTCTTGGAGTTCGTCTGGATGGATCGGGGTTTGGGAGCTGCGCCTTGCCCGACATGAGTAAACCCTCTGCTCCGCTTCGCCTATGTGAGGTCTGGCACCCGACTCATGCCACTGCGTCTGTCTGGCCCCACTGCTGGCCCCACTGCTGGCCCCACTGGCACTGCTCACGTCGTAGGGTCATGTCGGGGTTCTTGACGCCGCCCGTGGTGGCGATCAGGCCCCTGCTGTGCAGGTACAGCAGGGCGTAGTGCTCCACCACGATGGTCGCAGTCCACGCAGCCGCGGTGCCCGCCGACACGAGCACGGTGTGCATCGGCAGCGCGACGAGCAGGAGGTCGGCCCAGGAAAGCGACTCAGGATTTCGTTCACGCCTTCGCGCACCAGGTTGCAGGCAAGCTCCCAGGCTCCACCAGTCTCTGAGGCTGTACGCATTACGGCGGTCTGGCCGCGGCGCAAGAAAACGCCAGCCGCGAGCACCATCATCGCGATTGACGCCCCGACGGTCCACGAACACCGGGTGCGGTGCTGCGCGCGGCTGCCTGCATGCCATTGGTAGCAAGCAGTAAGCACTGGGCGTTACGATGAAGAAGACCCCCAAGCCGGCTGTCTGGCCTGGCGGGGCCTGACGGGCGGTTGGTTGTTTGCGACGATTTATCTAATTTGCGCCCCTCCTGCGGTGAATGGGCACCCACCCTCCTTGTGTCTGGGTGAGAGCTCCCGCTCATTTGGCAGGGACGACGCGCGTCGGAACCCACGCCGGCTGCTGCCAGTGTCGAAACTGGCAGGGTCCGCCTGCCCGTAAAGGGTGGCGGTCACGCCCTCTGCGGCGTCTAGGGCGCCGGCCGGCCACATCCTGAAAGACTACGTGCAGGGCTTGCAGTGTTACTGCAGCCAACAGGGCGCTGCAGTCGTTTGCACGCACGTGCGGGCGGCAATCAAGCTCAATTGGCGATGGCGCGCACTCGCGCGTGCTTACTTCAGTACAACTCGGACCCGAGCAAGCAGGCCAGGCGCTTTGCTGAGTCCGGAGGTCCGTAGCATGGGCTTTAGGTACAGAGGTACGGTACAGAGGTACGGCGCCAAGGCCATGGTCGAGGGTTTACTGACCACCGCACCTGGGGTTCGGCGACTTCGACACTTGGAGGCCCCTGACGCGCTACGACCCGTCATACCGATTGGATACCACATGACTTGCACCTAGCCGTTGCAGGAAGAATCACCTTACCCCTCTTGCGGCTAAGACCGACTCGCGCAACCAGGCGCAACCTGGACCCCTCTAGACCCTCCCAGGGCACGGTCGATCGGCACATGGGCCGAGCGCCAGCTCACCAGCATTCGCCGCAAGGCCCTGCATGCCACCTTCAAATAAATGGCTCGAGGTCTGGGGGCTCAGCAGCTCTGCACCCTCGCTGCACAGCGTAACCGCCTGGATTCCAGTCGCAGTGGACGGACGTCCCACCTTCTAAACCCTCAGTACCCCGAATCGTGCGCCACCCCACCTGCCCCAACCCGTGCCAGCCAGGCCTCCTCCCCCGGTACCACCCCCCGCCCCAGTGCCCACTCGTGCGTACCCTTGCTGCCAAGCTGCCCTCAAACACGCCAACAGAGGGATCCAGACAGCAGCCGGCCACCACCACGCAGGTGTCTGGGGCCCCAACGTGATCTTCCGCACGCCTCGGGCCCGCCCGCACTCCCACAGGCCCACCTGCCGTCCCCTCCTCCCGCCCGCATCAGCCCCAGGGCCCCCGCACCTCCACACGCCCTTCCACTCCTCCGTTGCGCCACAGGGCTGGCGCGCAAAGGCCCACCGGCCGGGCCACGCCGGTCCGCCGTCGCCGCTCCAGGGGCGCACGGACGAGGGCCGCAGCTGCTGGCGCCGCCCGCGTCCCGGGTGGGGCGCTTGGGCACCCCCCTCTTATGCCGGTGCCGTCCCCCCCACCATCACCCCCCTCGTCTCCCCCCCCCCTCAGATGAGGTCGCACTTGTTGCAGGCGAGGTTGCAAACGCCCGGCCGCCCCTTGGTGCCGTACATGTACCTGGGGGCACAGGGGGGGGTGAGGTCAGGGGACGAGGAGGCCGGAGGGCGGTCCCGGGGGTGCCGATGGAATGCCCGTGACCGACGATCCACCTTCCCGCCAGCGCATCGCCGCGGCAATGGAGCTGCTCCGCTCTGCCCTCGCAGGCCGCCCGCCCGCAACCTTAGCGAGTGCCCCCCCTCCCGCCTCACCCGGGGTTGGACTCGCACTCGCCCGACTCGGCCCTGGGGGGAAGTTGGGGGGGGGGGGGGGGGCAAGGTCAGAGGGCACACATCGAGCGTGGATTGCGAGGCATGGGTAAACTGGTCACAACCCTCGCTGCACACCAACCGCCGCCCTGCTCCTCGCCCCGTCAGCCTCCCCTCCCCCTCCCCTCCCCTTCTCCCTCCCCTCCTCCCTCGACGCCCCCACCAGTGCTGGCACAGCGTGTGCTTGTTCTCGCAGCCCGGCACCGCGGGGGGCGGCGGCGGCACGTAGAGCACGCGGTGCACCTCGGTGGCGTAGTCCTCCTTCATGGAGTAGGGGCCCACGTGGATCCTGGGGGGGCGGGGGGCGGGGGACACGGAAGGGCGGTCGGCCCCCTGGACGTGCGCCCGGTCCCGCTATCCGCGTCTGCTGAGCCCTGCTTCCCGCCCCGCCCCGATCCTTCAGTACCCGCTTCCCCGCCGGTCTGCCACCACAGCCACCTGGCTGGCGTCACGCAGCGCCCGTGAGCCGCTGGCGGCGGGCCTGCGCGCGGCCCGGGCGGCGGCCTCACCACTCACCACTTGGTCGCGCTCCACTTCTCCCCCCTGATGATTGGGCAGGAGCCGTGCAGCGAGGCGCCGTCGAAGCGGCCGTCGGGGCGTATGGACCAGAACAGCACCGCATCGCCCTTCTTGGCCTTGACCGCCATGCCCTGGGGGGGGGGGGGAAGGGAAGGGAGGGGCGAGGCACCCCGGGTGGCCCCACCACACAGGGGCTGGAGCAGCCCACAGGGACTGGCCGGTGTGGACCGCAGCCGCCTGCCCCCTCCAGTGCGGGCTCCGTCGCCTGCCGGTGCCCGCCTCTCCCTTGCAAACCCCGCACATGCCCCCCCCCCCGCACACACACACCTGCATGGCACACTCGCTGAACTCCTCCCGCGTCTGACCCTGGGGCACCGGCACCTGGGGGTGGAGACGGAAGGGGCGGGTGTGTGGAAAGTGAGGTGGAGGCGGGAGGAGAAGGCAGAGCGTCGGGGAGCATGCGGGGCACGTACGGCCTGGCGAGGGGCACTGGTGCATGGCCGTGGAAGGGGGACAGGCCTTGCCTGCCCCCGGGTGCCCAGCGCCGGGGCAGTGCGTCCGAGGGCTGCTGCGGGCCCCTCCTGCTGGCTCTTGTCACGAGGTGATACCCGCCAAACCGCCTCCCCTGTATCCCCTGCCCTAACCCTTTCCCTCCCCTCCCCACCCACCTTTGGGAACACCGTCTCCCCCCCCTCCTCGGGTGTGGCCAGGTACATGAGCACAGTGGCCATCCTGGGGGTCCGGGGGGAGGGGGGTCCAGGGAGGGGGGGAGGTTGACCGTGCAACGCATGCAAAGCCGCACGGCCTTGCAGCCCACCTCCGCATGGGCCCGCGGCCCCCCCGGCCCCACCTGTTGCCCCCATTGGAGTCGGCCCCCTCAAAGCTGAAGAAGTCGTGGTGGGGGTCGTACTTTTCATCTTTCTGCGCAAGCAAGGGGCCACTTGGGTCGCTCAGGGGGGACCGCACGAGCCTGCAGCGGCGGGTCTCGCACCCCCTCCTCCCCCACACCCGCCCTCCCCTCACCTGGTACCTCAGCACCTGTATGCCCTCGCCGTGCTCTGCAGGGAGCATGGTCCACTTGGCCAGCCGCCGCTCGATGCGCTCAATCAGGGGCGTCTCGGCGCGCTCTGGGGGGGCACGCGCACGAAAGCTGCTGAGGAGGGGAAAGGGTAGAGCTGGTGCCACCGCCCTTGGCCAGGACCCGGCCCTGTCCCTGTCCCTGACGACTCCTGCCCCTGCCCGTGCTGGCTCACGTGCGCGACCCGCCCCCGCATCACCAAGCCCCCCCCTACCCCTCTGGCACAGGCGGCGCGCAATCCCGCTCAATCCCAGCAACCCCCTCTGCCCCCCTCCTCTGTCCGCCCTCTGCCCCCTCTGCTGCCCCTCTCCTCTGTCCCCCGCCCCGCCCCCCCCCCCACCGTAGAACATGCCGTGGCTGGTGCGGATCTCGCTGACGCCCCCCTCCCCCGTCTCAGAGTCCGACACGCCCGAGCGCTCCAGCCGCCCGCGCGCCGCCTCGATCAGCGCGTCGCACTCGGCTGCGGGAGGGGCGGGGAGGGGGGGGGGCGGGCTAAGATAGGGAGGGGAGAGGGCGCAGGGGCGGGTTGACCGGGGCCCGGGCGATGGCACCGGGATGTGGGTGACCCGGGGGCCGCGGGGGCCGAGCCAGGCGGGCAGCGCTCTGTCGCTGTCTCGGCCCGTAGACACACACACACGCAGTCGCAGTCGCTCCGCCCCGCCTCTGCCCTGCCGGCCAGGGCACGCCCTGTGCCCACGTCTAGCCCCTGCCCCCTTCCTGCAGCCCTGCCCCCAGCCTCTCGCCCCTGCCCCCACCGTGCGTGAGGATGCCCTTGTACAGGAAGATGCGCGGCTCCCACGACAGAACCACCTGGGCACGAGGATGGCGGGGGCGTGGGTACGTGGGTTACGAGGGGCGAAGTCGGAGCGGCGGGGCTGGCTGCAGCGTGCATGCCGCAAGGCGGACCACGAGTCCACGGTAGAGGGCTCAGCCCTCATACCCCGCACCTCCCCTCCGCGCCAAGCTGCCAGCCTCGTGCCTTACCTGCCCCCCGTCCACCCCAGCCCTCCCCAGCCCTCCCAAGACACACACACCATGCGGGTCCCCGGGTCGTCGCTGCTTCCGCCCTCGTACGTGTCCCCCAGCCAGCTGCAGGGACAGGGGAACAGATACCGGTAGGTGACCGGGGTCGGGCGGGTAGCGGGTCGCTGTTGTGGTCGCAACATCTCATTGAGGAGCTGATGACCACGAGGTTCCACAAATGTTTGGGTGCGCCCAGAGCCCCCGCAGAGTGCAGTGTCGCGCGAATCGCTAGCGCGATGTACACCGAGCGGACTGCTGTCGCTCGTGTATTCCTGCACGCGACTTACCCATATAGATCCGCGCCAACGCCGTCATCGTGGAGGGCGCGGACAAGCGGTAAGAGTAGCGCAAAAAGCTTCCAGAACGCCATGGTCGCGGTTGCGCCCGCGCTGTGCTGGAGTCCTCCTAAATCTACTTGTGGGTATACCGTTATGGCTCAGTACATGTTGTGGGCGTGAGGAAGCGAAGTCTGCGCTTTGGCGGCCCCCAGCTGTCGCTCGCATGGGCGGGCGGAGCATCGGTGTCAGGTTCGGGTGTGTCGTTATGGATCGGGGTTTAGCTCCTTCACACACACGATGACTTCGCGTGCGGAAGGGCGGGATGTCGAGGATTGAGTTCGGGAGGGTGACGCTGCGGGGTGGGGGAGGGCGGGGGAGGGCGGGGTTTGACGAGAACAACGTGGCAAGCCGCAACAGGTGAAGCAGCCGCGCACGAGGGCGGGCGAGAGCTGCCCGTGGAGATCCGTGGAGGCGTGGAGCGCGCACCTTGTCACCGGACTTCCGAGAGCCACAAAGGGAGGCCGGGCGCCCTGGCAGCTCGAGGTCCATCGCTGCGCCCCCTTAGCCCCATGCCCGCATGCCCCGACGGCCCCCACGAAGCGATTCACCATGCATGAGGCAAGGATCGCGCTGTGTCCGCTTCCCGGCCTATGCGTGCTGACACGCGCCTGCCCCGAACCCCCAAGTTCCTCCCGTCACTTGACTGTGGATGCCGCACGGGGCTGCTAGCGCTGTCCCGCGCACTATGGTGGACCCAGCCCTGTTCCCCCGCTGCAGCTCCCCCTGGCAGGGACTATGCTTCCCCGCCACGGCCGCCGGTCCCCCTGATTGCCCTCAGCTCCATCAAGCCTCTCAAGTGCCACGGGCACAGCGCTGGGTGCGTGTCCCTGCGCAGGGCAGCATCGCTCCCGCCGCGTCATCGCAGCCGGTGTGCGGTATGACGAGTGCAGCCGTGGGGCAAGGGGGGCTTACACAAGAGGACCGATGGGGCCGCCCATGCGCTGCTCGCCACGTCACGGCGCCACAGCATAGCCTCAAGCGGTAGCCAATACCGTACCGCGCATCAATAGGCACGGGCCCCCGACCGGCCACCAGTTCTTCCCGCCGCACCAGGCCACACGGCACACAATGTACCCCGCCCCTACCAGATCTCCCCCCGTGGGCTAACGTTGAGCCCCCCGCATGGTTCATTTGTCCGGGGCCGTGTCCACGCGCCGCAGCTAGGGGTCAGGCCAGGCACCGCCGCTCCGCACCGCCTCCCTCCGCTGCCCCCTGCGGTGGCCACCGCCTCTCAACACACCGTGCGGGAGCGCCGCTTGCTTGGGGGCACTGACGCACTGTCTCCTCGAAACGCACTTGCCCCTCCGCAGTCATCGGCCACGGAGGTCTTCCGCCTCGCTGCTTTGGGTTCTCTGCCAAGTGCAGCGAGTGGGTGTTGCATGCATGGTGCGGGATCAATGAGCATTCGCAACGCCATGTCCGGCATTGCGTTAATGAAGGCCCCAGATCATGTCATGCTGTCCACACTCTTGCCCCAGCCCATGCACGTGGACCCCATCGCAACACTGCCCAAAAAACGAGCACAGTCCAGCACACAGCTACCAGCTAGGCTTCTAGTAGTACATGCCGTCAATGGGCCAGGTGATGCGGTGCAGGCCAGCAAAGCCGCAGCCGGCAACGGTCTCGTTGCGGGCGCAGGTAAGCTTGTCAATCTTGGCCTGCACGGGTGGGGGGGGGGGGCGGTTGTACGGCACCAAGGCCCAGCTCAGACTTGGACGCTTTGGGGCCTTGGGCCTAACCGTGCCGTACATGCCGCGTGCATGTGGCATCCGACCCGCGTCGCCGGGGGCTCCGGTCCCCGCCCCCGCCGTGCCATGCAGAAGGCAGCGGCCTACGGGATCTTATCGGCCTAGTAGTGCTCGGAGGCACGCACCTGCTCGGGGTCGTACGTTCCAATGCCGTAGAGGGTAATGCCGTTGTAGTCATCAGTCTGCGGAGGGCAGCAGTGCGCGGAGCAGGTGAGTGGGCGGCGCATGTGAGGCATTGCGGTGGGACTAACGAACAACACTTCCAGAAGCAGCCCTCCGCTCTAGGGTAGCACCCCCCACTCGCACCATGACACCGGTCCCCGAAAGGTACGGCGCACTGGCGAGGAAGTCATAAGTCATGTCCCCTACACGTCCAGAAGCGCGAGGGGGAGAGGGGTTTCAGAGCGGGGTGCGCGGGGGTGCGGAGGGGGGGAGGCCCAACGCGATAGGGCGAAACCAGACCTGCCAACCGGCAACACTCAAGGTGCCGTTGTACTTCCGCGGGAGAAATGCAGGACAGTACAGAGCACACAGCGTGTCTCACCGGTCTGAATAATAGTGCCGGCGAACAGCTGCAAACAGAGGGGGTCATTGCGGGGGAGGGCGTGAAACACACTTGCCATGGGGCAACCCCCGCAGCTGCCCCCCCCCCCACACACACACCTGGTTGGAACCGGGCGGTGCAGCCCACACGCGGGGCCCATTCTTCCTCTCGTCATCGGTGATGGGCTTGTCAGCCGTGGCCTCCAGGGAGATGACGTTGACCGACCACATCTGCATGGGGCCCGGACGCGGGGACAACCACATCTCAAGGGTGTGAGATAGGAAGTACGAGCGGGGAGGTCGGACGCGATGGACGCGATGGACGGGGCGGTTGCCCTGGATGGGAGTTGCAAACCTTTTTCCTGCCGCACGCGCGGTGTGCATGCAGAGACTCGCACGTGCTGCACCCTTGACCGTTCACTCGCCGCCGTGCCAGAGCAGCGCCATGGCGTGACAAGACCCATGGCGGATGAAGCGCAGGCTTACCTTTGGGTGCGGCGACGGAGACACAATCAACCAGCTGCGCGTCTCATTCAGGAGGGCTGGGGTGAAACCCAGCTCGAGCTGCGAGAGACATAAGGCAGTAACGGATGAGCCCGCCCCGCTCGGCGCCATGAACTAGGAGCACAAAGGTGTGAGATCATGCTGACTCACCGCGTTTGGCACAGGGGGATCTGCGTTTGTGTAGGGAGAGGGACATCAAAGAAGTCAGGCGTCCGACGCGGCGTTGTTCCAACATTCGGTCGCACCCAGCCATGTCCGTCCCAGTCAACAGCTCGCGCCCTCCCTCGCGCCCAGCATCCACACTCACCGATCTTGCCCCAGAGACCAGTGATGCCCCTGTAGGGCTTCTTCGGAGGGGGCGCCTTCGCGGCGTGGACCGCCGAAACGTGCGCAAGCGCAGAGATGAGGGCCACGAGGGCCACACGGCGAGAGATCATGCTGTGGCGTGTGCTTGATGTCAAAGATTAGTCGGCGGTCCATGTTGCGACGGTTCCGAGCGCCTAAATCAGGTGGAAGCGCATGCAATTGGTCGAAGAATTGTGTGAGAAACGGGATGCCTGGGATGCCTGTGCATCAATGTGCCTTGATTGGCGGTATAGGCAACATCTACCGTGTGTGCGGGGCCATGGGTTATCGCTCGGCGGTCGCTCAGCGGGAACTCAACTCAACTGCGACAGTCCCGCCGATAGAGGGGGTGTGCCGAGCGACTCTGGGGCATGCGTTGGCGCCGTGATATACGAGCATCTAGAGTTGCAGCGGGATGTGTGGTTCAGGCGCAGCCTCGATTCGCTTGCAGTTGGGCAGTTGAGCGCGGTCTCTGCTACTACTCACGTCTGCCCTCGTCTGCTCGTTCCAATTGCGCGATGTATGCATGAAGCGTAGGCTTCAATTTTCCCAAGGACGTACGTGTCATCGCGTCCACCCGTGCGCTTCAGAGGGCCATTGCGCTTTCTCCCGAGCTCCTGCCCGCTCCCCCACCTCTGCTTTCCCCGTCACCCCCCGAGGCCCACCACGGACAAAAGAGCAGAAGGAAAGCACGCACCGCTGACCCCCCGCCGCATGCCCCAGCAGACAAACCGCTCACACCCCCGACGTAAGGGCAAGGCGTTTCCGGCGGATGAAGCTGGTGTCGGCCAGCCATGCCTATGCTTGCCCCAGTACGCTTGATGTCTAGCTACCGGGACTGCAGCCTCCGTCTGCCTCCGCCTGCCTGCAGGGCGGCTGCTGCAGGGCAGTGCATGAAGGGCCTTGTCCCGAGTAATGCCGGGGTCCGGGAGGGCCGGGGGGCTGGGGCCAGGCGTTGAGGCACGTGCGCGCGGCAGCACGGGCGGGGCAGCACCGGGCGCGGGAGCCCCCGATACGTAGACCGGGATGACGAGGGGTCACACGAAGACCGACGAAGTGAAGGCCCAGGCATTGGCTGAGGCGTCGGGGGTCGGGCACACGACCGTGGCGTCACCCTCTGACGGCATGCAGTGAGGGCCCGCACCGTCCAGGCTGGTGAGTGCACTGCCTCGCACGCCCCAGCCCCACCCTCCATAATGCTACTCACCGGACCGCCTCCGCATTCCCCTCCCCCTGCCTGCAGCTGCCCCACAGTGCATGTCTTCCCGTACCTTCAGCAGCGCTGCCTGCCAACTAACCCCGCCCCTGCAGCTCGAGCCACTTCGTTCTTCGCCCACGCAAGTCCTGCCGCCGCCTGTCCGTCCCCAACCCACCGCGGATCACCCGGCACACCATCCGCACTCCTGCTACCGCCCTCGCCCCGAGGGCCCGAGCGCATGCCCACATGGCATCCGGTGCCAAGACCACTCGGCACGGAATCCCACGCAACGCCGAGGAGCCCACGCTGCCCACCCCGCATCGCCCGGGCAAGCAGGCCGACCGGGTGTTACCGTATCCGCCAAGGGGAACATGAGGCTTACATGTAGGCATGAGTGCCATTTGCAGAACCGTGTGGTTGCTATGGGCGGGGCCCGCCTTGTACGGCTCATACTGACGTAGTGGGCGTTCCCACGCACCGGCCCCGCCCTGGCTATGGTGTAGTTCAACGACCAAGTACCGGTACCCCAGGTCTTGGTGTGCCGGTGACACACAATGTGGTCCCTGAATTATCACTCGTATCCTCATGAAGCCAAAGAGCAAACACGTCTGGCGTTGGGAGGTGGGCCCTTTATCTCAGGTCAATCAAGCTATCCCCAGCACGGCATTTGTCGAAGCCTGTCCAACGCTTGCTTGCCACGTACACCACACCCCAACGCCGAGCGCTTACCCAGCGCTGGCGCCCACGCACTCCTGCGAACCCCGTGCAGGCACGTGCCTTGCGTGGGGCATAAGGCCGTACACGTAGCGCCTAGTACACACCCTGGATGGGCCAGGTGATCCGGTGCAGGCCCGCAAAGCCGCAGCCGGCGACGGTCTCGTTGCGGGCGCAGGTAAGCTTGTCAATCTTGGCCTGCATTGGGGGGGGGGACGGGTGTACGGCACCATCCAAGTCCCTGCTCAGACTCGGACGCTTTGGGGCCTTTGGCCTAACCGTGCCGTACGCCGCGTGCATGTGGCATCTAACCCGCGTCGTCGGGGGCTCCAGTCCCCGCCCCGCCCGCCGTGCCATCAAGGAGGCAGCGGCCTACGGTGTCTAACCGGCAGAGTATTGCTCGCAGGCACGCACTTTCTCGGGGTCGTACGTTCCAATGCCGTACAGGGTAATGCCGTTGTAGTCATCCGTCTGCGGAGGGCAGCAGTGCGCGGAGCAGGTGAGTGGGCTGCGCATGTGAGGCATCCAGAGGGGACCAACATCGCCCCCTCCAGTCCCCCTTGAGAGAACGCACCATGACTCCGGTGGCCGAGAGGTACGGCGCATTGGCGACAATGTCGTACGCCATGGGTCCTGTATCGATATGTCAAGCGCGAGGGAGAGAGAGTGTTACAGAGCAGGGAGGGATGGTCCGCTAGTATAGAGAGGCAGGGGGCGGGTGAGGGCGGGTGCAGTGTGACAGGCGGAGGACACCAACGCGACGCTTTGTAATGCAACACTCAAGTTGCCATTGTACTTCAGCGGGAGAGATGCAGGACTGTACAAAGCACACAGCCTGTCTCACCGGTCTGGACAATGGTGCCGGAAAACAGCTGCAAACAGCGGGGGGGCATTGCGGGGGTGGGCGTGAAACACACGTGCCAGGGAGCGACCCCCGCAGCTGCCCCCCCCCACACACACACCTGGTTGGAACCGGGCGGTGCAGCCCACACGCGGGGCCCATTCTTCCTCTCGTCATCGGTGATGGGCTTGTCAGCCGGAGCCTCCAGGGACATCCAGTTGACAGCCCACATCTGTATGGCGCCGGACGCAGGGTCGACCACATATCAGGGCTTCAGGTAGGGAAGAAGAGGGACCGGACTGTGGGAAGGACTTGAAGCGCCCCCTCCACCTGCCCCAGCAAGCGGGGTTGTCCTGCCTGGGAAACGCATCCCTCGGCTCTTGGGTTAAGCAACGACCCGCCCGCCGCACGCTCGGCACCATGTTGCGGCGTGCATGTTCTTTACCCAGCCCGAAAGAGGGCCATGACATGGACGCCAACGTGCGGTAGAGCGCCATGGCATGAAGGCCCACACGGCATCCGCCCAAACGAAACCGAGGCTTACCTTAGGTTGCGGCGTCGGCGACACAACCATCCAGCTGCGTGATTCCCTCAGGAGGACTGGGCTCAGACCCAGCTCGAGCTGCGAGCGGCGCACGGCAGTAACGGGTGAGCCCCGGCCGCGGCCGCGCCATGAAACACAGGAACAGAGGTGTGAAATCACGCCAGGCTCACCGCGTTTGGCAAGGCGGGCTCTGCGTTGTTAAACAGAAGGGAGTCAAGGTTAGAGCTTCCGCACGCGTTCCCAGGCCAGATGTCGTTGCAACGGCAGCATAGCATGCATGTCCTGACCATCCCAGACAACAGCTTGCGCCCTCCCGCGTACCCAGCCTCCACACTCACCAATCTTGCCCCAGATGCCAACCACGCCCTTGTTGCTCGGCTTCTTCGGAGGGGGCGCCTTCCCGGCGTGGACCGCCGTAACGAGCGCAAGCGCAGACATGAGGGCCACGAGGGCCACACGGCGAGAAATCATGGCTGTGGAGTGTTCTTGGCGCTCAGCCGACAGTCTATAGCGTTTCGATGACCCAAAGCGGCCCCTTAATGCTTCAGGATATGTATAGATCGCGCGCAGTACCGCACTTGGCAATTGGCAAAATTGTGTGAGAAACGGAGCATCGTTGCATTGCTTTTCAATATTGAAGCTCATAGAAAAGACATACCGTGCCTGCGAAGCGGTAGGTTGTCGCTCGATGTTCGGCGCGAGTTTACACGCCTTCAGATAGAGGCGTGCGCCGAGCGAATCTGAGGCGTTTGTTGGCGTCGCAACATACCAGCAGCCTACATTTCAGCGCGCAGTGTGTGACTCGTCAGGCTGGCCTCGATTGGCTTTGCGGTTGGGCAGTTGCGGCAGTCCGTCTCATTGCTGCTCGCACCTTTCGCGCTACCTATACACTCGTATGCTTTAGATTGCAGGGTATCAATAGAGGTCGCTCCCGCGACGTTGCACGTATGTCAGGACGTAACTCTGCGCGCCGCGTTCCGGTTCCCCCGCCCAGCCCGTGGATGGCTGCCCGTGGCAGCTGCCACCCGCCTTGCCTGCATGCACCCTGCATGCACCGCTTACCCGCCGCACGGCCCAGAGATCGCGGCTGAATACGCAGCGCAAGTACGGGTAAGCGGCCTCGCCCTGCCTTGCATCGCCTCATGCAGGTGCCCTTTCAGAAAGGGTTACCCATGGTTACGTACCTTGACAGCCTATAGCATAGCCGTGTTCAGCCGCATCCTGACGGTGCCGGCTGTAGACGCCCCAATGGATGGGGGCGCCCCGCTTGTCGTGCACTTGTACCGAAAGTCACGGCGCCCGGAGGGGGCCAAGCCCCAGGAAGATAGCAGCACTGGGCGGCAGGCCCCCCCCCGCCCCTCCCAGGTCGGGCAGTGAGGTGGGCGGGTACCGGCCGATCACGAACCACAACTTAAGTCCTGTCGCAGAGGATGGGTGATTCCATGCAGTCACCATAACACTAGCAACACCTGGAAGTCCCCGACCCCCCGGGCCACCACCCATACAGTGTACACCATTGTCGTACCAGGCCTGTACGTAATCCGCTTAAGTCATTCGAGTTTCGCTGGGCTGCTGGCTACGTGCTCTATCCGGGCGCGCACAGCACACCCGGTGGCCTCGCTGGTCGCTCGGCTGCCCTTGACCATGCCACGAACCCCGACCTGTCAATTGACCAACGGCTTGGCACCGAGGACCGATATCAGGGCTGCCCGTTGCATGTAGCATGCGGTTTGGGGTGCGGGAGTGGAAGGTGGGCTTCAGGGAGGATCCGGGAGACGCCTTCGGGTGGCCACTGTGTGGCGGGGGGCGGCATGCCGACATGTCCCACCGGTCCCGACTCCCGACCCCCCTTACACCGCGGTCCGCGGAATGGGCCGCTCTAAGCCGCGTAAGCCCTACGCCCCTCAACCTAGTGCTAGGCTTCGTTGATGTCTTCTCCCCCTTGACCGACGACCGACCGAGAACTTTGGGCCCCATAACTTTGCATTCAAGCCCTCTCGGCAAGCGCTTTCCAGATGAGGCATGATGTCTGAAGGACCTACACCACCACCACCCCTCAGACCAGATCTGCACTTGCATCCGCGACGCGCCATGCCCCTTCCCTCCACCTCTGAGCTCGCTCACACAGCCGTACGCATACATGCACTGCCTGCCGTACACGTGTGCATGTTGTTAGCACCAAGCGCCGGGCGGGCATGACCACTGGTGGATAGTGCGCACCTAGCTCCCTGTGCGGGCATGCGTATGCGCAGGAGCTAGGAGCAAGGCTCAACTGCAGACCAAAACAACACGCCACAACAGCGGGGTAACAGAGAAACAGACCAGCCGAGCCTGCCGCGATGGGCCCCGCCGCTCAGCCCGCCCGACCAATCCAAACACGTGAGGCCTCCCGGCTGCACCAGCCAGCCCTGCAGCACCAGCTGCCCCCTGGGTCCCAGCACCCCTTGCTTGCCAGCCTTCCCAGCGCCCGACCGCCCTCCCTCCCCTTCCCCCCTCTCTTACCACATCCCGCATGCTGGGCGCCCAACTCCCCTGCCCCTCAACCCCCCCTCCTCACAAACTCCCCTCACCCCCCTCCTCACACACACCCCTCACCCCGCCCTCAGCTGCACGCGCACGCATGCGGCCGCCAGCGCCGCGCTGGGGTCCAGGAAGGCCACCCGCACGCCCACCCAGGAGGCGGCCTTGGGGACCTGGGGGGGGGGAGGAGGGGAGGAGAGGAGGTGGGAAGGGCAC